>LPNX010981284.1:432710-439108 GCA_001517045.1 Pseudotsuga menziesii
CAATGAAGAATCATTGTATAACTTATGAGCTGTAATAAAAATCTACCTGTTTCAAAAATGACTTATTGACACTATCACAGTGACATCGCCACCTTGTGGTTCTTGTTTTATAGATACTTGAAAAGGTTTTAAATTAGTTTTATAGAGATCATTAAAATAAAAAAAATTCAAATTTTTTTTTATAAACTTAATTGAAAGAAAAAATTTAGTTCTTATAATAATAATAATAATAATTGTAACTAAGAGGCACATTCTAGAGCGGTCATCCTAGAGTTGACATGTGTCATTTATAATAAATAATAAATATTATAAAAAATAACCTGTCAGCTCAAATTAGATTTAAAACATTTAGATGAGCATATATATAAAACTACATAAATTAGATAAATTAAAAAAGGGTTTGCATTTCCTAGAGATTTGATCCCTCTAGGCACTTGGTAGATCCATTTTAAAATGGATCTATATTGGTTTATTTTTAAGATCACACCTAATAGACATCAATTTTGGTGTATTAGACCCCCTTGTTTGTGGGACTAGGAGTCTCCTTTCACATCTATTTAAATACTGAAACCTACAAAGATATACATACCTTACCCCTCTTGATTTGAGCTTAGAATCTCCTAAAAATAAAGTTATAGAATAATTACAAAATAAATATATATAGTCTTTATCAAGATAAAATAAAAATTGAAAAATTCATATAGATATATTATGTACATACAATATATACATAAATTTACGTTGTCCACTGAAAGAGTGAAAACGGCCTAAATAAGAAGATTCGCTGAATTTTCGAAATTCCACAAAATCTCTAATGAAAAAACAAATAATGCCTTCAGATTTGTCTAGGGTTTGGAGGGGTTCGATTGCCAAACTATTTGGCAAATTTATTTTAAAATCGCCTAGGGTTCGGTTTCGTATTTTAGGTAATTTGTAAACAAACAAAAAAAAACTGAACCCTGTTTATCCTGATTCCCCTGCGGTATTACTAATTTTAGAGTGTTTAGCAGAAAGAGCTGTGTATTTATTTGAGGACTGTAAGTTGAAATCCGTTACCGTGTCACTGCTAAGTGACGCTGCAATTTCGGTCTTCAAGGTTCAGTTCATTGTTGCAACTTAGGGTGCAATAGCACGCGGCTTCTGTTTCAGGTGGCTTGCAACTTCATCGTTCAACTATCACACGAGGCTTCTGCTTCACGTGGCTTCTAACTTCATCTTTCAACGATCATACGAGGGTTTAAGTGAACTCAAGAATGTTTACTTTTATTATTAATTTTTGAAGTATAGTTGAATCTAATAGAATCAAAAATACAATTGGAAAATTTTTAAATTTGGATTTTTAAATTTTCTTATATCTGATTTCAATTAAAAATTATCTAAAAATCCAATACTGAGAATAATAAACTATTTTTTCTGGTTTAAATAATATATTTTACTTTAAAATTAACGATATAATACAACAGCCATGGCTATTGCTATATAAACTACAGAAATATGGTACTTTGTCACAAATTTGTAACAAAAAGGAAAATTATTTTGCCCAAAAAAATTACTTAGCTATCAAATTGATTTCACTACTTAGCCATCGAATTGATTTCTCAATGTTTTGAGGAAAAAAGATAATTGGAAAAGATGCAAAATGTGTGCTAAGCATCCGTATTCATGATCAAAGATCCAATTTATTGCATATTAAATATGGATACATCCAGGTTAACTTGGAGAAGGGTGTAGCAACAAATGGCTTCATTGAAATAGGTAGAATGAATATCCTTCATGCTGACCACTCAACCAAAATCATAAAATAACTACAACAAATTAAAACATGCACATGCAATATAGCCCTTCAAGCCATGGTTTTTCTTAAAACCTATATACATTAGAGGTGAAGGGAAATTCCTATGAATTTCATTTAAATCCATTGGATTTCACTAATAACTATCATAATATAAACTAAATTTCTCAAAAATTGAATAAGAACATCTTTTATGCTAAGAAAAACTAAATAAGAAGTAAATCACCTACTTATTGAAAAAATTCGAATATTTTATGAATTTCATTTATATCCATTGGATTTCACTAATAACTTTCATAATATAAACTAAATTTCTCAAAAATTGAATAAGAACATCTTTTATGCTAAGAAAAACTAAATAAGAAATAAATCACCTACATATTGAAAAAATAACCAATATTTTCCAAATACAATTGTATACTATGTAAACAAATACTTTGTAAATGAACTAATGAACCAAACTATATGTTAAAAAGCGCAATGAACCAAGTTATATGTTTTAACATATAGTTGGTGTATAACGAGCCAAACTTTTAAAAATAAAATCCAACACCAAGTTTAAAGTTAAAATCATTATAAAAATTTCACACTAAAGTTTCACGGAACCAAATTATAACTTAATACCAACTATTGGAATTCACGAACCAAATTATAACTTAATACCAGCTATTGGAATCCACGAACCAAATTATAACTAAATTCACGAACCAAACTATAACTTAATACCAACTATTGGAATTCACTGCTTTTATGAAAAAAAAGCACGTATAGTAGTCTAATCAATTTGTGACAAAACTATCTGCGAATTTATATTTTAAAGCATGAATTCCAATTAAGTAAACCTCCCATGCACGTTTAACCTTTCTCAATTAATAACCATAAGCATCTTATTGTAAAATTAGAACATAATACCAGCTATTCGAATTCATTGCCTTTATGGAAAAAAAAACGTAAATGGAAAAAAAATGTATTCTAAACTAAATGTGACAATGGTGTCACCATCCTTCACATTAGTGATGCAACAATCAAGACTGGTCCTTTTGCAACAACCTAGAAGATGAAGATGATGTTAAGAAATTTTAATTTCTTGGAAACTTGAGGAGAAGTTACAATAACCGTGATTTTTAGAGTTACCATGGAATTGGTAATTATGTGGATTTAGCAATTCTCCGCATGATGCTACTTTGGGGAAATGACCCTGGATCATGTCTAGTTTTTGTCTTTCAACAAATTAAGAGCCATTTCCCGTACAATGTCAATTATTTAGCCTTTGGGTGGTAACTTTTCGAGGAAAACAATTTAGTTCGTAATTGCTGAAACAAGTTTATTAAACCCTCTTCATCCCACCCCAGCCAAACCCCACCTTAGGTTTTGTCGAGATTCTTCAATGCTCATAACAAGAAAATTATAAGCTCATTACCAAGGATGAGATAGTCGTTAAGGTTGATAACTAGTTAAAAGTGTACTCCCAACCAAAAAAAGTAAAAACAAGTGTTATATTTTGTTTAATTTGAATAGCGTACATACACATTGTTTAAATTCAGAGTGGGCCAAGGTGGTTTCCAACTGAATTGGCATGAAAATGAGTTTTAACTAAGTTAAAATATATTATTTTCCTCAGGATTACAGTAAACAAGAACTTGATTGCCCATTATTTTTCTCTATTTTTTGCATCTACTTACAATTTATCTGGACAATGTAAGGCCAAACTCGACGCCTGTCAAAGCCGCTGCGCTTGCGGGAACCGGGTGACTTCTTCCAACGTGCTAGTAAATGAAGTGACTGACTTCTTCACTCAGTGGCCTTCCTTCCCTCTTCTTAGTCTGCAGGTAAAGAGAAAGCAAGCAGCTGGTATTCCTCGTCCTTCTAAGTATGTAGGTGAAAAGCACTCCCTTGTATAGGGACTCAGGCATATAATGGACCACCATTTATTTTCAATGGCCGCGTGGGAGTTAACATGCACGTGACTTAAAGTGCGTTGTGGGCGGCTTTGCTCGGGCAAGGCAGGGAGGATGGTCTATCCCACCGGCAGAATTTTCCAAGTTCGTATGGAGAGCTAGCTCCTAGCCTAACCACCATGTTGCCTGCACAGGGTTCATGTAGAAATACATTAATCTCCCCCATTACGCTGCACATTTCTTGACCATGTATTAAGGTGCCTGTAATGAATACCAATCCATGCATCCAGTGGATGGGTGCATGCAATCGACACGTGTATACTTATTTTATTCTTTCTATAATGTTATGTCAAAAAACCATACGCATCACGCTACAATCTTATGTTAAAACTTGTACGGGTCATGCCAGTTACTAATAGCTATGATGTTTTCCCCAACTGCCAACACTGGAGGGGAGAAATAGATATCAAACATCATCAAATACATAGATAAATAAGCATGAAGATAAATAGTTTTTAAAATTTTATATTTAATAAAAAATTTCACAATTTTTACAAAACTTTGTCAAATATTAAAAATTTAACTTTTGTACGGTAAAACTAATACAATCTACCCATCTATATGTCATCGCTTGCAATGACATAATAATTATTTACTTTTATATATAAAATCTGAATTTCAAATAAAAATAAAAAAGTTAAGTGAATGTGTTATTTATAAAATTGAACAAAAATAAATTCATCATTTTACTAAAACATATATCTCTTTACAACATATTACTAAAACATATTTCTATGTACAACATAAACATAATTGTAAAAAAATGAATAAGATAAGTTAGGCAACAAGTTTAGGTTAAAAATAAATCTTGATAACAAGATAGGAATAAAATTGAAAGATAATTAAGAAATATGAGAAAGGTAAAATTAAATTTGAGAAATATATTTGTGTGTAATTAAGATATAAAAACATGGAAATAAAAATAAGAGTAGAATAAGAAGGTCCTTAATGGATGACGATAAGGTTAAAAATAAGTCTTGTATTTATCTATGAACAAAATTATCTATATAAAAAGTTTTGAAGTTTCGATGGGTTAAGGGAGTTAATAGATAAAAGAGCATTTTTCTTTTATTGTTTTACTTGTAGCTTTGTGTGGATATGTATGTGTATTTATGTATTTTTGTGTTCGTTTAATGATATGTTTCCTTAAAATTTAATAAATTGGTATTAGAGTTGTGGTTATTGTAACATTCTTTTTCTTACGAGAAGTTTAAGGTTGGTTAAAACACTGTAAATGTTATTGTAAATCTTTTAAGTTGTAAATTCTATTTTGTAAACTAAGAGATTGAAGGCCTTGACTCGACTAAATGAAAAGGGCATAAATCCATTAGGGGGAGGAGTACATGGACCAAAATCCATGTGTTTGATGGTCGGTGTCGTCTTAATGCTTTAGACACTAAAAGAAAAATGAGTTAGGGTCATTAAAGTAGTATTAATTCTCAGTCAGTTGTAGGAAGAATAGTTAATCATCAATTAACTAATAACAAGCACCTAAGACCTTATTACCTATTATGGCTATGGATCTTAAAAGAAGTTAATTACTATAAATTCCAACATATTTTGGATATATAATTCCCTAAGCTATATACATATATAAAAAAACATAAAATAAACAAATGGTTAATTGATTAGTTATGGACAATGGAGAGGTTCACCCATACATTGTCAAACGCTTATAAATAATGAGTACACAAGTTTTAAGATAAATGTATTCTTATATATAAAAACGATAATTTAAAAACTATGTCAAATTCTCTACATACATAACGATACTTCTTTGTAGCCATTCTCGAAAAATGATGCATTACTTTAATTCAAGGAATAACTACTAGTTAATAGAAAATGGTTAGAAAGAGGATGCATTACTTTAATTAAAGGAATAACTAATAGTTAATAGGAAACGGTTAGGGTTGCCTCCCACCACTAGAAGTTGACTCCATTAGAAGGAGTGCGCCTGGATGGAAGGGAGGGGAGGATGGGAGAGGTAACAGTCGTAAGAGGAGGGTATTGCAGTCGGAGATGTATTTTGCAAACGACAAACTGAAGCCAGATTCACATACTGTGTGGATATCTCGACGAGATAAGTTTTATGTGGGTTTTCGTTATTTTTAATGTTAAAACTCTGCAACCTGTACAATATAAGTTGAATATATTGCAATCATTTGAAAGAGCGGTCTCCCTTGGTGAAAACCGTCTCTAACTTGTCTAAATTCATACCCATGAGTACCTCCTAAAGCTCGTAGGATATGCTCAATTTTTCTTTTTACATATATTGTTGGAATACGATTGCAGGCAATAGCTTTTCTTTAGCCATGGGAAATTTAGGGAGTCTCTTATTAGTCCCTGCCCCCCGGCTGCAGGGACTCTATGATTCGGCTTGCTGCCGTTTTTATTAGTCCTGGCACGAAAACCAAATAATTAACCAAAAGTTAACCAAAGTTTTCTATGCATCTTGTATTTCACACACTAATCAATGCATTTTATTTTCATTTAAGTTAAGGTTTCTTTAGAAAACCGTTTTTTCACCAATCAATAACTTAGACACCGTTCTGTAGCATTAGTTAAGAAACATAAAATGTTAGTAACAGCAGCAGTGATGTGTTCCACATGTTCACCTGCATGTGTTCCATGTGTTCACCTTATGTGCT
>LPNX010981284.1:441181-451673 GCA_001517045.1 Pseudotsuga menziesii
CTCCATAAAACTCCTCGGGTTGGTACGATATCTTCCCCAGACGATTAATTTTCTTTACTTGGGGAACATTGTAGTCCCCTACTTGTAACCTTCCCACACTGACTGGCTCCTCCGTGTCCTCTGCTTTCTGTAACGATAACAGACTTCTAAAATTTTCCTCAAATTTTCAAAAATAAAAACCTGAATACTTCCCCACTAGTAACCTTCCTACAATGATCCATTTCAGAGAGATAAGGGTACAATTTATAATGTGAAAGACCGACAAGATGCAATTAGAAAGAAAGCTTACCAGACACTCCCAGATTCCGGTGTGGCCAACATATTTGGGGACTGTGACATCTCCTATTGACAGAGAGTTGTTTGCATTGCCAGCAATACCAAAATGCACGACACCAACTATATTAAACAGATCTGACATCATCTGAGTCGTTACACCTGCATTCCACTGTTTATACCAAACATTGCAAAATCTTTATCTTCATCCCTCAATTACCAACCACACAAGCAAAGACTAATGCATCCATTTGATACTCAAATGGGTTTAAACTTTAAAAGGGCTTGGAATCACATTACCATTCCTACACCGCATCTTACATAGATCACTTTTTTGCCATAGATTGTTCCAATGCGAAATCTGCGACCTGCATAAATTTCAAACAATCATATGAGAAAAGCCAAAATATTTTTGACAATGGACAAATTTGGCAGCTGATGAGCAAGTACGGTACCAGAAAATTCCAGCAATGGGTATTTGGGATGAGGCTTCAGAACTTTTGAGGACATGAATGCAGCTTCTTCTGGTGGATACACAGTGACCAAACCAATCCATCGCCCTTCTTTATTTATCTCACCAGCTATTCTAAGGGCCTTCTTGTTCCAAGGAAGAGCTGAGACCGTCACCACCATTACCATAACTGTAACATAAAGAGACACAAATTACATCTGATTGCCACGTAACTTATCAAAAATGGAGCTCGATCTCATATTTTTTTAAAAAAAGTCATGAATATTAACATCTAATTGACACTGCATCTGATTGCCACGTCCTCCCGGCTGTAGAATCCCAAATGTTATGATGCAGATCCATGGGGATTTAGACAATCTAGCGCTGTTGCAATGGTGACTCACTAATATATTGGCAATGCTGGCTGTGGAGAATCAATAAGGCAGTTCCGACGACCATTATGATTTAATCACTTGAATATTGAAATCTACCATCCTATCATTACTTCTCTTGATGGCATAAACAATTCGTTGTGCAGAAAACAATATCCACCAGCAACAATTAGTAGTGAAAAAACTCTCCGCAACCAGCCACGTTTCAAAGTTATTTGATATTCATAATTTCAATAATGGCATAAATTTATTTGAGATCATTCAAGATTACCAAAATACCACCAGATCAGGTGAGAAGCCAGCTTCTCATGAGTCACAACCTACAGTCTAGAGGGGAAGTTATTAAGTCCATCGAATCGCAGAAGGAGATTGCTTAAAACTAATGCTGGTATAATAAGCCAAGTCAACTTATAAAACTTTAGGCAGGGACTTGCTGCGTTAGCAGCCCCACTTGTTTGAATAAGAAGAAGCAAACCTTATATTAAGAATATGAATTTATGGAAATTATGTTGTAGATGTTGAATGTTGTTATGTCTCATAATTTTATGGTATTAATGAAGACTTTAAGGAGTCTTCATTAACGTTGAACCGTCATCGATCATCAAATTGACATAAATCGACATTCTCATCCATGAATGATATACTTGGATTCTCATCTTCCATATGTATCTCAAACTCATAGTCTGATACCAAATGGTTGTATCAGACATCTCCAATTCTGCGCGTTTGGGTTGGTAAACGAGGATGAGTATTACCTCCATCTACCGTAGCTTCAAAATATCCCCAAAAAAGGGTGTTTAATATGTATCCATGTTTCGATTTCATTAATCTGTAGATAGAGTGATACAAACTTTCATGTTTCAATTTTCATTTATCTATAGATAGCATGATACAAACTTTCATGTTTCAATTTCGTTCATCTGTAGATAGTGTGATACAAACTGATTACAATACTTAGGATGTGAAATATAGAACAAGAACAAGGAGTCTTTAAGGATGTGAAATATAGGATGGTAAAGGATTTAAGGAGTCTTTACCATAATAACATTATTATTCATTAATTACAAGGAGGCAAATCTGGTCGGTTACAATTCGAAATAGATTTAAACTTTACTTTTAGTTAGTAGAGGTAAAACCTTTAGGACACATATTTTATAAATTTCATTGTTAAGACCAAAAGACTTTAACTTGTCGAAACTTTGACCGATTGACGAGAGGGTCAACAGACTCAGAATTTGGAAAACAAAATATGAGTGCGATTGATGAGATGAGCTGAACTCAAGGATACGTAAAAGGAGACATGATGATGCATAATATGAAAAACTACAAGCTACCAACTCAAATTGACCATGACATGACGACACATGAAATATAACTTAATGAATGTGCCAAAGAGGTCAAACAATGACTCAAATGATGAAACTAAGTATGCATGCGAAGAGCACATTTCTCTGGAGATGACGATATAGCTGGAATAATCTTGTGGAAAAGTTAAATAGGTTTGCCTCTAGAAACATGTTCCGACACTTCGAAACATGTTGATGTTGAGCAAGAACACATTTAACAAAACACGAATCTATAAAGAGTGATTTTTTTATTATCATTGTAATATCTTATTACAATATTGGTACATCAAATATAATTAGATGTTGTCATATATTTTATCCATGACTAAACTAGTCATATTGTTTATCCCATGACTAAATTAGTGATTTCTTTGAGTCATTTTTAGTTGCAATCATTTGAAATTGGTTAATTTAGTCATATTTCACTTAAAACCACTACGATGGCCAACATTTTTGTGGTTTAGTCATTTATTTCACATGATGACCAACTTTTTTGGTCTCCTGGTCATTTATCCTCATTTTTCTACTACTGAATGTTCTCTCCTTTTCCAAATTCTCTCATAATATTATTAAAAATTCTTTTCACGAGAGAATGATTCCTTGATCCATAAATTTTTCCTTGGACCTTGGTTTTCCCATAGTACCACATGAACCCAATTCACCACTTACTATTCTTATTTAATTTTTCCAAGTGACTTTAGACCATTGAATTCCCTAGTCCAATGGAGTGGTCCATAGTGAGATATTGGGGACATAACAATCCTTCATACTCTTTTCAGAGTGCAAAAAAAACACCCTACAAATTTTATCTTTATAAGAAATCAAAATTAAAACAAATATATATGGATTACAATATAAATTAAAAATAACAAATATACATTTAAAAACATATATATTTCATACTACATTAAACAATATCTCTAATTTGAAACAATTAAAACCCTAATTAATTTATGTCAAATTTAAGATACTAAAATTTTCTTCATTTAGGTAGGTGTTAGATGCATACGCCAATGTTGCATAGATTAATGTTTTCCCTTCAATAATCTAGCGCATAAACAAAATTAATTTATGGCTCATTTCAATTATCAAGTTTGCAGAATCTAAGTCATTAATTTTCTTCTTCATGATGGTAGTGTTTGAGATGAAGTTAATAGAGTTTGATAAAAATAAAATTAGCAAAGTTTACATTGAATCATTCCAACAATAAGATTTAAATGAATATTTAAGATGATTTTATAAATTAAGAAGTGGATTAATCAATAAATATATATTTTAGATTATAATCCATATAACGTTACATCGTAACAATTATATATGCGTAGTCTAAATAATCGACGATTTGGGTTGAAATAGATCGATATTTTCGGCACGATTTTAAATAATTTTGGTTGGAATTTTTCAAAATCCAAGTTACAGGTGTCAATTTCTAGAATTTTGGGTGTCCCAAGGGTTTCTGAAGGTGCCGAACCCATTCCTACCATCAAAATCTCAATTAAAACACAGTTAAATTTTGATTTTGCAAAATAAAAATGTCAAATTCTTGTAAAAAATGACCATCCAGTCCAAATCACTTAAAACATGCATATGCATTTGAATAGGATATGGAATTGTTTCAATGGTGCAACCATGTTCGAACATGATATATGGGATTTTTCAATGATAAATGATTCATAGTAAAATATTATTATTATTAGTTTGTTAAATGAAACTTCTCTCTTCTTTATAACATTATAGTGGAGAGTGGCTCATATGTTTATTAATGGTTGATAATATTATGGGATTCAAATAAATTTGAACTTAAGTTGTTTTTTTCTTCGAGTTAATCTTTTATATTCATATAAAATTTGAAGAAAATGGAGTGAATTTTGATACATTTATGTGTGCATGGTTCATGACATTATTAAATATAATCTCTTTAAGTGAAACTACAAGTTCAACCATTATAACAAAGTGACCCATGGCTCTAAGAAAAACTCTTATACAATTTGAAAATCCCAAGATCTCAATTTACATTTTAATAAAATGAAGAACATGAATGTGGGTTTACACACACACACATATAACGAAAATCAGAAATAAGATATGAGACATGATTCACACACACACACACACATATTCACACATTGTATTATCTTCAAACTTGTTACAATTGTATTATTATCTATGAGATCCAACTAATTCTAAAATTGGGGAGACAGGTCAAGAGGGTCTCTCAACAATCTCCAACAAACCAAAAAACCAAAAACCATCTCTTCTTAGGTAAGGATTAATCTTAACACTCTCCCTTGGTGCCTACATCACAAAGCACAAATTACATGGAATAAATTATAATAATAAACTTGATCTGGTCTATACATCATTAACATATTGATCCACTTTGAAATCCCCATAGACTCCACTCTTTCTCAGCATAATATTAGAGCTTACCACTTCGAACCATTTAAGACACAACTCCTTCTGACCATCGATGATGCACTTTTAATGACAAAAAATATTGACATACTTCATTCTTCTAACATCACAATGGGTTACCAGCTTATTTGTAAGCAAAATAGTCAAGTAACTGAACCATTTTATGGATATATTTCCATTTGTTACTATCGTCCTTGGTTTCACAAGACCCAACATCCAATTTTAGGAAAGTAGTCTATATACTAAATGTATCTATAAGTCAATCATACAACTTGACCTGTACACAAACAAATAAGGACACACGGATAATTTGTAACTGACATTCTTGGCTTCATATGACCCATAAACATATAACAAACGTAGGCATAACCAAATGAGTAACCAGCTTGTGGCAAGGTCAAGGATTTTGCACACACCAACTTAAGTTAGGTTACTTATGTTTAATAATTGGTCTTTCATAATATAATTTACACGAAAAATATAATATTACATTTAAGGTGAACGCAAAGTTGCTATACAATTTTTTGAGAATCAGTCACACTGAAAATTCAAGATCATCACAATGACAACAAAAAAAATATGTAAAAACTCACAGGGATGTTCCTTGCACTGTGATCTTCAAAAGGGCAGTTTTAGTTTCTATGATAATAGTCACATTTGAAATAAAATGGGAGGACACAAACATGTGCCAATAAGGAACCATTTTTAAAGATATGTTATTTTGAAAAATAATAAAAAATAGTGTTTAGGTCTAAAAATCAATAACATATAGTCCATTTCAAAGTACAATCTTTGTAGATTATGAATGTACATTTCGTTTCCATAAAATGAATAACCATCTCTAAAAAAAATGAAGGGCACACGGGTCACTCATTATCCAAACCTAAAAATTTAAAGTATATGTCATTGGTGCTCGTGAAATTTATCCTATTATATGTCCATAAAAGAATTTCAAAAAAATATGAGTACGAAGCTAATAGAATTCTCTAAAACTCTTGTGTTTACTTCAAGGTGAAATTCCTAAGGGGGATATGGGTTTGAAAGGGTTTAAGTTGAAAAACATAAAATTTTGTAGTTTTTTGTCAAAAAATAGGCAAAAAGTGTATACCAACTTTGTGTTTTCCTCGGACTCAAGACCATAACACCATCAACAAGCCTATCACCAGATGCAAATATTCCAATATTGAGGTTCAAAACTATCACAAAAGAATGCATACATTCATTACAGGATGCACAAATGTTAGAATCTTGTTTGATCAAGATCTCAAGGAAAATAACTTTTCAAAATGCAGTCCTATCACTCAGGTCGGAAAGGGAAGTAACAAATAGATTTTTTCTCTTAAAATGGTGACCAGTTTTATGTTTTGATCCTCCTTCAATTGTGTATCAAATCCATGGTAGCTATAGCTTGAATAGATTTGTGGCACCTCTTTAGAACTGGGCATGACTTCTTTGAATCGAAGGCTTGATCTTATCAACCTTTGATTCACGAAACCCTTTCTTCACGAGAGATCACAACATAAAACTACACTAGAATATGATCTCTAATAGAACGATGAATTCCTTTCTTGCAAAATACATCCAACAATAGATTTCTCCTCTATAGATAATCTTATCTCTTCTCCCCTCTTTCAGTTTGACGACTTCAACAAGGTGTCAACTTCAATATTTAATTCTCCGTAAGAAGAGGCTCATCCGAACATACGACACACAACAACAACCACTATACAAAGATAATAACACATAGCACACTCAAACAAGAAATCTAATCTCATGCATCTAATCCTACTCCTACAATGCAATAAACTCACATCTCTTCCATTTTCTCATCCCTCCCATGAAGGAGCTAGGTCAAGTCCTGCTTTGATACCAAATAAAAAAACAAGATATGAGACCTGATTCTCACACACAATTATTCACACATTGTATTATCTTCAAAATCGGTACAAATATGGTGATCTATGAGATCTAACTGATTCTAAAATTGGAGAGAGAGGTTGAGAGAACCTCTCAACAATCTCCTAAACCAAAAAACCTAAAACCAACTCTTTTAAAGTAAGAATTAATCCTACAATTATTTAATATCATATCTTTGATAATGATTATACTTTTGATCGTTATCTTAGGGTAAAATTTAGCTTTAAGAACACTCTTCATAATAATAATAATAATAATAATAATAATAATAATAATAATAATAATAATAATCATCATCATTTACCTACTTATAAATAACTATAGACTCCACATTCAAACTTCAATTTTTTTTTTCTATACTAACATTCAATCTTGGAATTTTTACTATTGCTATCATTGTTATATTTAAAATTTAACATTTAAAAATAAAAAAATTATAAATTATATAAAATAGATTTCAAAATTCTTTCCATCTATACCTATAGTTTTTCTTTAAACAAACAAGCAAAAAAATTACATATACACATTGATAAAAAATTGCATTAAAACATAGAATCCGCGCAATATTTATTAAACCAGAGGTGTTTGAGGTCAACATGACCATATTACAAGGCTTGGGTGGAGCGAATTTCCTCACATGAAATTACAACACTCATCTTAAATACTAAACTAAAAAAAAATGTTTTTCAACACAATTAAGAAAAAAAAACCCTCCTTATCAAATATACTTGTTATCCTTTGCATTTAAATTTCTAGAAATCGTTAACCAAATATCCTTGTTATCCTTTGCATTTAATTTTCTAGAAATATTTCAGTGTTATTGTATCTGCTTATAGGCAGTGTATAATTTTATTCGATATATGGTCAACCCACTATTAGTTCGTATTTCGGACCAAAAATTTATCACAATTCTCCTAAGTTCTACATTGAAATCATTTTTTTAATTAATTTTTTCAAAATAAAAACAATTTATGTCTCATGCGATTGGATGAATAGTTTAGGGTGTTATTGCCGGGCCGATGACATTTTTCTTGGTATTAGGAAGCCATTCTTGGTATTAGGGAGAATTTTTTTAATGATATGGTTCTTTAGTAATGGAAATAGCCATTGAATATCATGCCTCCACGTGACCCACCTCACCGGCCTCATCGCTTGCTCCCACCGATTCTTCCCAAACTCCACCACCTCACTGCCTGCTTGCATGTAGAAATGTTTGGATCCTTGTTCACTTTTGTTTTAATTAAGCTTTGTGCTTTAATGGATTCAATAATCATTTCTACCTCTACTGCGGTTGTGTCAAGAATGCATGGAATCCACTCCACTGGAATGGAAAACCCAGGAGGATCAGTAATCAGAAGCCACTTTATTTTGGGCTTTGTTTTGTTTTCACCATTTTTGTGTATATTGCAATTGATGAAATGCTTATCACACTCGCTAACTTAGCATTCCAGGAAAATATTGCTACTATTTTCTTGTTGCAGTTGTCTGAGTTGATAAGCCCAACTATGGCTATTATGGTGGGACTATTTTTCAACGGATATGTTGGACAGTCGTTATCAAAATGTAGGCATTTTAGGGCAAGTCTCATTTGTACTACAGTAGCATGAAAGAAATAAAACCTTGTATAGTAGCATGGAAGAAAGAAAACCTTAACATATACAGGTATTTATCATAGTTGTGATACATATTATCTTATTAAAATATATATGCTACATTATTCTTACCAAAATTGAACTGTCCATACAGGGAATCCAAGTGTGAAGATAGTTGCAAGCATCCAAGCTGACATCAGTTCCCTCCATGATAGTAATCTACAGTCACCACGTTACAATGAATCGACCAGTGTTTCATTCTAAATGATGGATTTTGTAATGAGAGCTCTTGTTTGAAGTTCCTAGGCTTAGATTTTGTAATGAGAGCTCTCGTCTGAACTTCCTAGGCTTAGAGGTTGAGTATTGAGTTTTTACTTTTGAGTCTATTTGTAGAGAAGTCATTGCTTCTACCCTTGTACGACCCACAAGGATTTTACAGCATAGAAATGCTCCCAGTTAAATAGATTCTGAACTACTCAAAATTCCATTTTCTACCATATACAAACAACAAAGTCTGAACTACCCGAAATTCCTTCTTCTACCATATACAGACATTCTTCTACCATATACAGACAGATGACATATGTTCTACAGGAATTGAAATTCAAAATAGCTGTCACTCTGCTAAATAGTTGCCACTCTTCTTCCATGAATAAGCGTTGCATTGCTATATCACAGCTTTCCCCCATTGTTTGGACCACATCTATGCTACGCACAAAGATTACCAATTTTCTACCTATATGATCATCTAATGGGATTCTCAATAGTTCTTGCAGAGATATTGCACTCCACATATCATCTAACATCAACAAAAATTTCATTTGCTTTAAATTAAAGAGAGACTCATATTTCTGAGACTTACATTGATTTCATTGACAACAACATTCTGCAAATCTAGGATATTGCATTTTTTAGTAACAATTATCCAAATAAGAGCTTGGAACACATTACCTTCTTTATAATTGTTGTAGACTGTTTTCAGCAAGGATGTTTTGTGGATGCCACTGATGCCATGTATACCTATGAGGTGAAATTGCTGATATTCAGCATTAAGCTAGGTATCCAGCTGCATCTTGCAAGATTTAATGCTGAAACCCACAAAGGATGAAATGGCAGGGGCTCAGGTAGCACCTCTAAAAGTGGATCATCCAGAAATATTGAAATGTGGCTTCGAAGATCGGTTATGAGTTTATTGAAAGTTGTAAATTCCATCCCTAAATTTCATATTTAGCACTATTTTCTATACTGAAGAGTCTCGGTTTGCAGAAGAGGCAATCTATACACTATTTGTTTGGAAATGGGCGATCCTTGAAGCATTTCACACCATCAAGATAATCTGGAAGCCTTTGCAACAAAAAATTCACACTGCTGGGCAGACTTCTTTGATTGTCTAAGTATTCTAATTTCTTTTAAAAAACATCCAACTGCGTTAGATTTTCTTGAAAATGTCGACGTTTTTGCAGGTCCAAGCTGATGTGGTGATCTCTTCAGACTATGTCATGGATAGATTCATTGATCTGACAAAATATTTTCTTGAACATGTCTACATTTTTGCAGGTCCAAGTTGACGCGGTGATCTCTACAGACTATTTCATGGATAGATTGATTTCTCTGTAAAAAAATGCATGCCTATCTAGTTGTAGCTATAGGCATGCAGATTGCCGTCTACATGGAAGCACTTATAATCTTAGTTAATCCTGCCAGCCACGTATAAGGAAGGGCCCATCGGTTAAAAGTATGATCAATTTTCATAGTATAAATAAATCTTAGTTAAGCCTTCCAGCCACGTATAAGGAAATCCATTCGATGCACACATGTCTTTCCGCCTGCATCGATCCAACCCAATTATATAATCATATTATGTTGAAAAGTGGAAATAGTTTGAAATGGTTGTGACATCGAACGACATTATAGAGGAATTGAGAAGAACGCCAAAGAAAGTCTAGGTGTAATATCCCAACATTTGGACCTAACACTTATGGGCATGAGCCCCATTGATTATGATGTTACAGGTTGATGTTTTATTTTGATATACTGGGTCAAAGACCACACTGCATATGAACATGATGATTTGTTTGATATATTGGGCGTAAGCCAATTGCATAT
>LPNX010981284.1:455398-571384 GCA_001517045.1 Pseudotsuga menziesii
TCAATTCTTGTCCTCATTAATTTATAAATTAAAAATATATATATTATTTTGCATAAATTTGCACTACTTCCCATACGGACTTTCTTATATATTCTCAACCCTAATAGTGCAATCAACTTTTGTGTGAAGGACTGATTCGAACCACCTTGACTTGGTACATGGTATGTTTTCCCATCTGCATTAAAAAAATGATATTTAAATCACAACACCTACCTATAAGATAGATAAGATGGTGTTTATGCTAAGCAGTAAGCATTTTTAGATTTGTTTTTAAGAGTGTTAGAAATGGCACAACATATGTATATTTGGTTTGGTCTCAATATATGTGTGTGTGGTTCTTTTCTTGGGAAAATTTCCGAAAGACATAATTCCTATAATTTAACTTAATATTAATATCAACACAAAAATATAAATTACCTCTTGTGAATCAGAATCTTCTTCAGATGAGGAGGATGTCTCATGTTTCTTTTTTGGTGGTACTTTTGTAGAAAATTTTAATTTCTTTGATAAAGGTTGAATATCAGTTTCATCTTTTGGATGCCTCTTTCCCGATCCAAATGGTATCAAACCAGTGAAAACATAATACAATACTACAAACATATATACATATATCCACAGAAATCCATTTCATTAGAACTACATATTCTTATTATCTAGAATCTAAAGTAAATACACCCTTTCCCCCTTCTTTTGAAGCAAGGATAGCAACCTGAGTTACAAGGTCAAAAAAAGTCAAAGTGACAGTATAAAGAGGTAATATACATGCTGAATCATGGTAAATTTATTGGGTAAAGAGCAGGAATGGAAGCATTGGGTTCATATTGTTGGCGAAGCTTAACTCAACGTGGGATGCTAGAGTCAGTGCAGGAATGCATCTTTTCATTATTGTTATACCATTTTAGTGCTTATTTTGAATCTTCACGCCATGCCAAGATTGATCCACATGGAATCAATGCATCCCAATTCAAGGCATATGAACAAAATTGGATCTTGTTAAGGCCCGTGTCAATTTTAATTGTTATAAACAATGCAATTCAGTTGAACCCATACACAACAAATTTTATTTCGACACCGCCCATATCATTTTCCAAGAAAACAAAGCATGAAAAATGTATGGTAAGAGAAGCAACACTAGCTGTTTCAACCCAACTGAACCAAAAGAAGCCAACATACATTAACTCAGGTTTGGCAACAATACTTACTAGGGAAATATCAACCCAGTCAAACAAGAAAAATTCAACTGAAATAAATCATGGTTTAGCAACAATACCCTTTCGAGCATCTTCTATCCAACTAACCAAAAGACATCCTAGTGAGACTAAATCAGGTTTGACAAAAAAATTGAAAAGTGCATTTTATGCCCATTCAATCCGAAAAGGCCTAACTGAGTTCAAGTGATTTTTAGGTAGGAATGTGTTTGATAAATACCTCATGTTGGAAAGGTATAGGCCTATTTTTGTGACAATGGCATCAACAATATGCATGTTGGATCAAGAAAGGGTCATTTTAGTAGTGCCCATAAGGGCAGGTTCGACAGAGTCAAACAAACATCCAGAATATTAGATGCCTACAATGGCATGGGGTGCTATGAAGGGGGCAAAGGGAAAGCTTGCTTCTTGAGTCATAATATATGAATACTTGATAAATTTGGGGATTGTGCTTGATGAGATGGAAGAATTGGAACTTCCATCAACAGTCGATATTATGAAGGAAAGGGTGGAATTCCTACAGGGAATGGATCTTAGCATTGATGATATCAATGCATATACTCTCAAGTTGGGATGTAGTGTGAGGAAGAACTTGATACCTGTACTAGACGTTTTCCTTAATTTGGGTTTTAAGAAATCAGAACTCCCCTTTTTGCTTAGAATATACCCATAGGTGTTGACTTCGAGTGTCGTAATAGAACTTGTTCCTATTATCAAGCTTCTGAGAGGGATCGACATTGAGACAGCTGATATTCCACATGTAATAAAGAAATATACTGAGGTTTTAGGTTTTAAAGTAGAGGGTACAATGAGTACCTCAATAGCTTACTTAGTCAATATTGGAGTAAATACAAGAGATATTGGATCTATGTTGACGCAGTATCCTCATTTTTGGGTATGCGAGTTCGACTGATGATCAAACCAATTATTGATTATCATATGAATCTTTGGTTTCCTATACAAGTTGTTGCTATAATGATCAAGAAAAGAACGCATAATCTCGGGTATGATTTGGAGGAAAAAATGAAGCCAAATGTGGAAATTCTGCTTAGTTTTAGTGTAAAGCAAGAGGGCCTGGATTCTGTAATAGCACAATATCCAGAGATCTTGGGACTCTCTTTGAAGCCAAAATTCTCTTCTCAATAATATTTTTTCAATGTTAATATTCAGGTTGGTCCCGTAGAATTTAGTCAATTGTTACAAAAAATGCCACAGGTTGTACACTTTCCTCAAACTCTGATTACAAGTCATGTAAATTTTTTGAGAGGACCAGGTTTCAAAGCAGAAGATGTAACAAAAATGGTGGTTGCTTGACCCCAGTTGCTTGCTCTTGATCTAGACTCTATGAAGCTAAGTTTCTATTACTTTAAGACTGCAATAAAAAGGCCCTTTCATGAACTTATCAAGTTTCCAAATTATTTCACATATAGCCTTGAAGACAGAATCAAGCCATGTTTCCAAATAATATCAAGCAGGGGCATTACCTACAGTGTAGCATGGCTTCTCGTCTGTAGTGATCAAAGGTTTGAAGAAATATTGGATACTAACTATATTGATATCAAGGAAACATTGCCATCTTTCAGTATGGATGGAGCATTGGAATTACTAGACCTCACTATACTAGCTCAATCCTCTCTGCTAAGAACTCATATAGTGGAAGAGACATCCAGTACTAGAAGATTGTTACATAATCAGGATGATAGAGAAATTGATGGAGAAGAGAAAGAAGCAAAGAAAATAAATCTTGGAAGAAGTGCCAAATCAACAAATTACTTTGACAGAAACTACACAGTAGGTTGAAGGAATAGAAGTGCCATCAAGTGAGCTTAAGGTCAACTTAAGCAGGTCCAATCAAAATCTAAGCGATCTTGACCAGCCTAATCCACTAGTGTTGAAAATTAAACATGTATAAATGGCATAAGCTCCTAGAACAAACTAATCTAGGAAAAGTCCATCCCTTAAAGTAAGGAAAGAGGCATCCTTTAATGCTCGGGGAAAATAAAAGACCCAAAACAAAATCTTGTCAATAGTTAACTAAGAAACAATTTATTCAACATAGTACTGCCTGAAAGATAATAAAAAAAGTAGGGGGTTATAAAGGGACATAATCAAAATTAGATTACATCATACCAATCCTTTGGATAGGATTGAATTACATAGACAGAGCAATGAAGTCTTGTACAATGATGTGTTTTTGTCTACTACCAGTGCTAGAAAGGCACAAAATACTATTACAAATTTGGAGAGACAACTCAGGCATGAGAAACCTGAAAACAAATCTAGGTTCAATAGGATCAAAGAGATAGAGAAATAAGTCATTAAATTATCAACAAATTCAGCTAAAGAGGCCCTTGTAGTCAACCTATTCAAAGATAAATCCAATGAGATGTTGGCTCTCAAGATGAGATTGAAATTTTCTGAGGATGAAAATGTACAAATTCCTGAGATAGTAGTGTTAGAAGAAGAAAGTCACATGTTGCAATCCATAAGATACAAAATATTGGCTTGTGAAATCTATAAGACACAGGTTCTTGAAATTGTGAAATCCATAAGACATGAAATATTTCAGAAACAGATGGAACTCTAAAATACACACAAAATATTTCAGAAATAGATGAAACTCTAAAATACATAAAATACATATAGATTGAATTCTAAAGCAACACACCTTCTATTTCCTCCAAAACACAATAGGTTCCTTGTACAATGTTCATCTACCATTTCTGAATTCATTAGATAAATATACAACAGATTATTTTTCCAAGCCCGCCTAACATGAAGAGACTGACCAAAATAGAGTTTTACATTCCAGTCAAATTCTTGTAACTTATTCGTGCCCCAACTCACAAAGAGAATATGCACAAAACCACAACTGCAGTTTAATTCCTAGCCCAACTGTAGTTTTATTCCTAGAAGTGTTAGAAGAACAGTGTTAGAAGAAGAGAATCACAGGTTTTAGAGTGAAGTGTGACAATACAAGATAGGTGTGAATGCTTGGAAGTGTAAGGAATCAGAATTAGAGGTTCAACTCACTGCGCTATATCTAGAGAAGACCCTAGAAACCCAACATAAAGCAATATTTTTCCGTGGACTATTTGTAGCTAGCAAGGAAGACCTTGATCTAGTTGTGTCTAGCAAGGTACATTAATATCTTTTCACTACGATTGGTTGTAGCCAACATGGAAGACCTTGACCTAATTGGGGCTAACAAGGTAGATTAAGATCTTTTCCCTTGGACTACTTGTAGCCCACATGGAAGACCTTAACCTAGTTGGGGCTAGCAAGGTAGACTAAGATATTTTCCCTTCGACTAGTTGTATCAAAAAAGGAAGACCTTGACCTAATTGAGGCTAGACATTACCAAGGTATACTGAGATCTTTCCTTTAGACTAGTTGTAACTTTTTACTAGTTTTTGGTTTTGAATTTTTATGGAATTTTCAAAATATGTAAAAACACTGTTATATTTTACAAAGTATGGGTGTTTGGGGATTTTTGTGTCACGTAATTTTAGTTTTAAGCTTGAAATCACCCAACAAACAACAAAAATTATAAATTTGGTGGATTAAATTCACCAAATTTCGACCAAAAAATCAACATGAAATTCAAAATCGTTCCCTAATTAGACGGCTCCGTGAACAACTGCCAAGGCAGGATAAAAAAGAAAAATGCCTCAAAATATTAATGTTGGATAAAAGAACAAGTTTGAATTAGTATCTCATGCATGTTGGATGAAGCGTCTATGAGCCAGACCCAATTACACCTTCGATTCAATTCTTATACAATTCCTGAGTTAATTAAAACCAACCTGGTAAAGAAATTGAAAGAGAGATGCATGATGGGAGTCCCTGAACTAGGGAATATTAGTCTATATTTACGAGGATATTATCAGACTGGTTGTATTCAAATATTCTGGAGGCAATTCTAAGTTTAGTTCAATTCGACTCAATCTCAAGGACTTCGTAATGGGAAATAGTGGACTTGTATATGAGGGTTCTGTATTTGGATGCAAAGATAATCGACCCAAGTTTGAAAAAAAAATTGGAAATTCAAAGTTGAATATGAAGTCAGAAACACAAGTAGAAAATCAGAAAGGGAGTGAAAGGCCTGGAAACATGTGGACAACATAGAAGTAAGCAAACTAAAAAATTGTTGCCGACTAATGTGACCAATAATTGATTGAGTTATAGAAAATCTAACATATCCTACACTCCTAAAGGAAAGGGGTTTGAATTTTGATTGCAGACCCAACACCCATAGGGAAGAATAAGTAATTCCAAGGTTTTGTTAAGAGTTCGAATCAATAGGAGAGGAAGAAATGAATGAAAATACGAATTTAGGTATTTTTGGTTTGTTTGCATAGGAATGGTTAGAAGTATTTGTTAAAAATGAAATTTTGGATAGATTAAATTGTTGTTTTAATATAGTAATGGATTCAGCAACATGGAATATCTTACTACAATATATTGTGCAATGTTAACATATGATATCTACAATTTCATCAATCCAACATAATTATTGCTATATTTCAACCCAAAATAGATTTTCCTTCTTGTAGTAATAAAAAAAATACTAATCCGTAACACATTTAGACTCGTGGCCAACAAGTTGGACCTTGGTCTATTTGGGGCTAGAAAGGAAGACCTGATATTTTCCCTTTGATTGGTTGCAGCAAGAAAGGAAGACATGTTTTCCCTAGGCCTGGTTGCAACCAGCAACAAGACCTTGATCTAGTTGAAGCCAGCAAACATAAATTACATAATTTTTTCCCTTCGACTGGTTGCAACCATCGAGAAAGACTTTGATCTACTCAGTGTTGGCAAGGTAGATTGATATCTCTTCCCTTGGAGTGTTTGTAGCCAACAAGTAATATAGTGGTCTAGTTGGGGGCTAGCCAGGTAGAATGATATCTTTGGAGTCAATAGGTAATATAGTGGTCTAGTTGGGGGCTAGCAAGGTAGAATGATATCTTTTCACTTTGAATTAATTGTAGCAAGCACGAAAGACCTTGAGGTATTTGGGGATAGCATGTTGGATTGACATTGTACAATTGGTTTGGTTGGGAGTCAGCAAGGAAAACCATGAGCTAGTTGGGAGATAACAATGTGGACTGACATTGTACACTTGATCGAGTTAGGAGCCAATAAGGAAGAACCTCACTTAGTTGTCATTAGAAAGGTGGAATGACATCATATCATTTGTGTTGTTGGGAGCCAATAAGAAAGACCTTGAGATAGTGAGGGTCACCCAGGCTAACTAACATTGTACCCTTGGTCTAGTTGAAAGCCAAGGATGAAGAGATTGAACTAGTTAGGGGTTGAATGCAAAGATAATCGACCCAAGTTTGAAAAAGAAATTGGAAATTCAAAGTTGAATATGAATTCAGAAACACAAGTAGAAAATCAGAAAGGGAGTGAAAGGCCTGGAAACGTGTGGACAACATAGAAGTAAGAAAACTGAAAAATTGTTGCCGACTAATGTGACCAATAATTGATTGAGTTATAGAAAATCCAACATATCCTACACTCCTAAAGGAAAGGGGTTTGAATTTTGATTGCAGACCCAACACCCATAGGGAAGAATAAGTAATTCCAAGGTTTTGTTAAGAGTTCGAATCAATAGGAGAGGAAGAAATGAATGAAAATACGAATTTAGGTATTTTTGGTTTGTTCGCATAGGAATGGTTAGAAGTATTTGTTAAAAATGAAATTTTGGATAGATTAAATTGTTGTTTTAATATAGTAATGGATTCAACAACATGGAATATCTTACTACAATATATTGTGCAATGTTAACATATGATATCTACAATTTCATCAATCCAACATAATTATTGCTATATTTCAACCCAAAATAGATTTTCCTTCCTGTAGTAATAAAAAAAATACTAATCCGTAACACATTTAGACTCGTGGCCAACAAGTTGGACCTTGGTCTATTTGGGGCTAGAAAGGAAGACCTGATATTTTCCCTTGGATTGGTTGCAGCAAGAAAGGAAGACATGTTTTCCCTAGGCCTGGTTGCAACCAGCAATAAGACCTTGATCTAGTTGAAGCTAGCAAACATAAATTACATAATTTTTTCCCTTCGACTGGTTGCAACCATCGAGAAAGACTTTGATCTACTCAGTGTTGGCAAGGTAGATTGATATCTCTTCCCTTGGAGTGTTTGTAGCCAACAAGTAATATAGTGGTCTAGTTGGGGGCTAGCCAGGTAGAATGATATCTTTGGAGTCAATAGGTAATATAGTGGTCTAGTTGGGGGCTAGCAAGGTAGAATGATATCTTTTCACTTTGAATTAATTGTAGCAAGCACGAAAGACCTTGAGGTATTTGGGGATAGCATGTTGGATTGACATTGTACAATTGGTTTGGTTGGGAGTCAACAAGGAAAACCATGAGCTAGTTGGGAGATAACAATGTGGACTGACATTGTACACTTGATCGAGTTAGGAGCCAATAAGGAAGAACCTCACTTAGTTGTCATTAGAAAGGTGGAATGACATCATATCATTTGTGTTTTTGGGAGCCAATAAGAAATACCTTGAGATAGTGAGGGTTAGCCAGGCTAACTAACATTGTACCCTTGGTCTAGTTGAAAGCCAAGGATGAAGAGATTGAACTAGTTAGGGGTTGGGCTAGAAATGTTGACTAAGCTTATTCCCTTGGTATGTTGGGAGTCAACAACAAAGCCCTTCCGCTAGTTGTGGCTATTTTTTTTAGATCAACATCTTAAACTTGTACAGCAGGGAATCAATGACAAGACTTTAGGATAGTTGGGAGTAGCAAGGTGGATTAAGTTACTACTAGAAAAATTGAGAGTGATAAAGCCTTCAATTTTTCTTGTAAGCCCATGTTATCTCATAGCCCCATCTTGGGGGTGATATTTGAGTAGGAATGCCTGCATCTGGGTGGTGAAGTCTCTATTGGAATCTATTTCCTAATGTACACATTTGTTTTTGTGTACCATTTAATATCTGATATTTTCCTGTTAAATTTTGTGTAATGAATGTTTAATTTTTATTTCAGTTATGAGAGTTGTTTCATACATAGCTATTGTTTTGCATTTCGATTTTTCATAGTAATTCTACATAACCTAGGTATAAGCTTAGTGGATCGAAGAATTTTTTTTCTACCTATTTTGAGCAGGTTTGATAGCACATGGATGGCTAGATCTCCTTATATTTCTCCCCACATAAGGATTTTACATATCTATGGGTATCATCATATGAGTACCATACACCTTCTGATAAAGAACAAATCCACAGTAGTACATCTTCACAGCATCATGCCTATTGTTCCTATTATTTTTGCAAACACACATGAAAAAAACATTATTTGGAATCAACATTCTATTATTAACTATGACTTCCTCCAGCCCATCCTTAGCACTGACCACATAGTGTTGTACCTTACTATATAGGTTTATGCGGTATGATATCCAGGAATCGGGTTTCCCTTGCCATCCACTGTGGGTACAATGTGGCCATAACTTCACTTTATTTTTCTAGAGCCACATGATAGCCTCCAACTCAGCACTAGTGCTCACAACGACGTTACACCAAGCTTCATTTTCTGTCGAAAATATCTTGCATTCCCACCTCATTTGAGTGGCCTCATTTGGTATTATGATTTTTTGGAGCTTTATAAAGCACCTACAATTCCCCGCACTTCCAGTCATTATTCAGTCAAATCCAGAGCGATCTCCATCTCTATTATGTAGCAACATAACCACTGTTCTCAGGAGACTCTGGCTGTTATCCCACAATGCCTCCACAACTATACCAACAGAAACACGAATTATGAACATGCTGAACAGATCATTCTTAATCCTACCAATTTCTCAGGGTAGAAGAAGGAAACATTCCAACAACGTTGTGAGCCATACGTAGCCTCACTCCTTCACTTAAGCATAGATATGGGACCCCTATAATATCCGGGAACCCTATCACATTGTGGTACAACTCTTTAAGTAAATAGAGTCTACCTAATTAATACACCATTGCTCTTTCTTTGTAGTTACCATTCCCTGTATGTTGTAGCTCCAACACACGATTACTCAGCTTAACCAATAACTTGATGGACAAATCTTCATTAAAAAATAATAATATGCCATATGTTCTCCATCAACAGCCTAAAGCTCCCTCAACATATTCCAGCAGCATACTAAGCCTCTTTTGTAGCAATTATAGATAGTAGCTACAACCCAACTTAAAAGTACCCATTAATGGAGTCTTTGAACATGCCTAAGCACAAGGGGATGCAGAGGGATCTCAATTCCTATGGAGTTATAGGGTATTGTAAATCTTCTCACTGGAATAGAATCGAGATTAAGCACAAGAGGAACTTGGGCCTATCACAGACAGGAAATTTCACAAGCTTAACATGATGAGAATTTAGGGACATGCATTTGAAGCAAGAGGGCTTTAGCTTTAGGTGCCTGTTTTCCTTTCTGCTACTCAACAAATATTTTTTATTTTGGTTTTGTGGATTTATTTTTTAAGAAAGGTGCATATTTATATTTTCATTGCCAAACAAAATTTTTCCTTTCTGCTCTGCTACTCAACAAATCTTTTTTTTATTTTGGTTTTGTGGATTTATTTTTTTAGGAAAGGTACATATTTATATTTTCATTGCCAGACATAATCATACCATTTTCGAAAATGAGATAGAAAGAGTTTTGAAACTGCTACTACTACCAGAAAGATATTATATATCCCCAACAAATGAATCTGATCTATAAAGCTGGTTGTTAAAAAAGAGGTACATGGTACGGATCGCTTCCATTGAAAAATTCCTCGGTGTTAAAATTATCAGTCCAAAATCCAAGAATAAAAAATGTAATTTAGTAATGAAGTGTAAAGAACAAGCAAAGAAAAAGGACTTCGTGTTTTCTGTTTCAGAAACAATCATTCAAAATGGAAATGCAAGTGAGGATACATGTATCAAATTAATATGAACAAGAGAAGGATCCATTGCTTACCTGGGTGGCCATAGAAATTGTTGTTGAGATGCTTGAAACCCCCGATTGCATAGTGTCTCCCACCAAGATGTTGGATGCCTGAAATGCACAGGTAGATGCCGAGTATAGGTTTGCTTTGAAGGGTTTGGAACCCTCATGAATGAGTTTATGTTTTCTTTGAAGGGTTCGGAACCCTCACTAAGAAGTTTTTCATAAAAGATTTATCATTCATTTTGCAATAAAATATTGCAAATTAATATAGTTATTTAAGTATACTTTTTTCCTTAATTTTTATTAAATTTAATTAGTAAGTTTATGGATTTCTTGATTAAAATGTTGAAAGAGTTTTTTAAAATGATTTTAATTATATTTAGTAAAGGAATATGTGAATTAATATGATAAATAATTTATACTATATAAATATATAGATATTAAAATTATATTATAATGATAATTAGTAGTATATAATAATAGATATTTATTCTAATATATATTCATATTAATGCTAAATATTATGTTATTTTTTGAATATGATGTAGGTTTTTTAACTAGGATTTAGCAAAATCCTTTTCCATGGCTATTATTCAAACCCAAATGATAAAAAAACTCTATAAAGTAAAGTACCAGGAAATGAAGCCGTCGTAGATATTCCCAAACACGATCATGCTCTCCAGTCCAGGACATTGGAGCATACTCTTGAGGAAATCCTCTTGGAAAATCTCAGTACGCTCAGAGCTTGTAGTTGTGGAGTCTCATATAATACGAGGTCCAGGATGAGGAGATCAAAGTGTTTTTCAAATGCACTAATTTGGTTATCCCATTTTTTCAAGTTGTGTTCTCCCAATTCATGAACGAGGAGAGATTGTTCCTATCTTCATCTACTATGTTTACTTTGAATCGGGAAAGGGAAAACCAGAAAGCAAGAGGAAAACTAGAAGGCATAATTAAGCCCCCTGTTAGCAAAGCCAAAAATTTGGTGCTAGAAACCTATAAATTTATGTTACAATGAATTTATGTCATGCCTATATTAACATTGTTTATAGGAGTATAGTTTTCAAAACCCATATTGAATTAGTAGAATACTGGGAGCAACTCAAATGAGTTAATCATATTTATGTGGAATCATACTCTAAGGGAAGGATTCCAACTCAATGATGATAATCTAGTCTAGAAGTCCAAGGACATGTGCTAGAACATCGTGATGATAGTTGATTTGGTGTTACTAGTTGAGTTGTGACACATGGGACGGTCTATATTTTACTAAATTCTAACACTACAGATGGATTGCGAGTCTCTGAATCTATTTGCAGTGTCAGAATTTAGTAAAATGTACAATTTCATTGTCAAATTTTCAAAATTTTCCATTGTAGGAGTGACACAATTAAAAATGACCAAATAAATGACCAATTGTTATATGGTCATTTGTAGCCTACATATTTGGTGATCAAATTTGGTCATTTATCTTGGTCGTTTTTAGTTGGTTTCTATCCTGTGACCAAAAGTGGTCATTTATCTTGGTCGTTTTTAGTCATCTCACTTAGAATTATCAATTTTGGTCATTTGTCTCTTTCATGGGACTATGGTGACCAAAATGTTTGGTCTCCTGGTCACTAATCTCTCATTTTGTACTAGTGTGAGCGAGGAGATCTGGAACACATAGGTAAATTGATTTTTTATGTTGAGTAAGAAGCTTTGGAGCACATGAGTACTTATATTTGTGTTGAGAGAGAAGCTCTGAAGCACATGAGTTTTGAGACATTTGTGTTGAGCATGAAGCTTTGGAACACATGAAAAGATAATTTGGAAGTGTTGGGCATAAGCCCTGGAGCCTTCCATGTTGATGTTGAGCATAAGATATGGAACATCGGATCCTTGGACATTGTATCCGTAAGTGTATCCTACAAGTACATCATAGCATTAGTGTTGAGAGAAGAGCTCTGGAATTGCACTAAGTTTGTAACACCTTGTTTTTAGCATTGAGTATGGGCTTTGGTAAGCACTAGGAGTTACAGAAAAGAATTAATGATTCCTAAGAGAAAACGGCTTGAGAAAAATATTGATCTCAGCTGACTTATTTATAAGTGATTAAATGAAATTTTGAATTTTTGTATTCTCATCAAGTACTAAAGAACTACCATGTTATACGAGGGAATCCAACATGCAAGGATGTTTAGAGTTTCCTAGCCTAGTAGACCTAACCATCTACTTGATGACCTTAATGAAGAAAGTATAGTAAGTCTAGGGATCACAATATGTGATACCCTAGGACAAATGTTACCAAATAATATATTATTATATATTTTATACAAAGTATGTATAAAGAGTACACATAGTAATAATATTAATAATGCAATAAATAAGGAAAAGTTCCATCTATTACTATTATTACTAAGATAAAAATTAAATAGTAGAATACCTATAAAAGTCCAATTAGGAACTAGTTGAAAGTTCATAAGTTAAAATATTAAAAGTACTAAATTAAATAAACATGGTTAAATCAAGAAATCAGAGGATTCTTGATTTAACTTCCCCTTTGACTGAAAATCCTATCTATAAATTCCAAAGTCAAAGAGAAGCTTGGGGATCTCTTCCATCTTTTTGGGAGTCATTATTCTACCTGATTATTCTCAAGAGAGTTCTTGGAGAAAATTTTCCTAAGAGGAAAAAGGAGAATTGATCTAGACCTGATATACCAGTTAGGGTAGCCTTACCTTAGGAGTTCTAAGCTACTTGCATGTTGGAACCAACTTGGGGGGATCCAGATTGAAACCAAGAACGGTTCTGGGTCATGGTTGGGTTGAACGTGGTAGTTCCTAAGTGATTCCGTCATCTAGACAGAGGTCATATCTGCCTATGAATTGTTAATGCTGGGCAATTCTGTGTGCAGGTTTCAGCCATTAGAAGAGATTCAGTTTTTCGGTATGAGGTTCTTGACTGCCTATTTCATTATCTATATCAAGTGCTGGCTAGATTAAGCAAGTGTTTATTTTATATTTCTAACCATATGTACCTTTGTTTTCCTGTCAAAATTCTTTTAGGGTTTACATTTTTCATTATAAACCCTAGGCTGTAATTTAATTCATGTTTAAAGATTTATCAAGGGTTTTGTACTTTTAGTTTTACTTATGTATTTCTTTTACAACTTAAACCTTGTTTTCCTACAACCTAGGAATTATATCTAATAAATACCTAGATTTTCATTTTAATATGTACTCTAGTGATAGATTTCATATTGTCAGTAGAGCCATGTTTATAAATAAAAAGACTATTTCAGAATTAAGCTTCAAACATAATATAAACATAAAACACATTTAACTAAAAATAGGACTTATTAAACAAATCATTATATAACATCCTGTATAAACAAAACCAGAATCTGTTTAAGTAATAATATAACCTCAGCATTCTTTATCTAAGAATAAATCATAAATTAAAAGTAAATAATCCATGACAAAATTCAACTAACACCTCTCAGAGTCTGTATAAACATTATCTTTCTTCTTTAAAACAAACATCATCATAAATCAAATCAATAGTCCAAGTATCGAGACCATCTAATGGTTCATGATATCATAATACATTATACCAATTATACACATAAATAACCCATGGAATAAACAACAAATTAAACCATCTAAACATTATATACTATATTGTAAGAATCACATACCTTAAATACAGTGCCCAATTTAATAAAATCCAATATAATTTCACTTACACTAAACAATTAAAAACAACCGTAACATCAGTTACAGAACCGTTCACAAATAAATGTAATACCATTTACAGTAATCAATTAAAAGCCATATATCATTTCAAGTATTCATTTAAACCAAACATAATTACACAGAGGTCGTAGGATTGACTCTTGTGGGCGTTTAAGCCCAAATCGCAACCCATACAAATATAAACCCTCACCAATATAAACGCTCCAGGATTGAATACTATAGGGTATTTTAATAATTTACAAAGCCACGCTATATTTCCTATACATAGGCTGTAAACAAAATACAAACTCTCTACATAGTGGTCGAAAGACCCAAATAAAATTACATACGCTATAATCTATGGCCATCAGCCTTTTACACAACCAACACATTATAATAATCAACAGTTCCAAACTTTTATAACCCTGTCAACATTTACCCACAACGACGACTGATAGTGCAGGGTTACACCATAGACAACCCCCATTTCTTCTTACATAAACAAAATCATAAACAGTAAACAAGCTTTCACAGCTACGAGGGAGGGAAACACCAACGCCATACGACATGGCCCCAAATCCATAGTGCTATCACACAAAGTCATCTATACAACCAACGCATACAATGAATGCAAAATCCACACAGTCCACGAAATAACAACCATTAAAATCGACGCAGCATATATTTATAAACACAGTATTTATAAAACCATGAACGATTTTACATAGTCGTTACCTTCGGCCATTGCACCATTACAAGCAATGGTGCTGCCCATTGATTATAACATAACCAAAACACTAATAAAAAATACAGAAAGTCTTTCGAGGGTTTACCTAGGCTCTCTTCACTGCCCAGAATCACCATTTAAATACATCTCAATACATTGTAAGCTCAGGTTTGAAGGCAATCATAACCCCACAACAAAACCCAAAGCTTGTCGCTCTTACAAAACACAGAGCTCTTTAAGTTATAGTCAAAGCCCAACCCAAAATGCATCTGGTAGAAAATAGATCCTAGCATTCACAACCACGAAGAGTATCATCTATGTCGTAACCATTAAGCAAAAGGCGGGAACAAGTTTACACTTGTACAAAGCAGTCTTACACAAATGGGTATGGATTTTCCCACAATGCTATCCACGAGCCACGAATCCCATTTCTTCACTACACTCTACAACCTACAAACACAGAGCGAAAGGCACCATGAGAAGTATATGATGTTAAACCATCTAAATCAACAAATGAATCTAATAACACAGAACAATCACATACCTGTCAAGCAATTGAAATCAGGAGCAGAGTGCAAGAAACCAAGCTGCGAATGACTAAACCCTAGCCTTGAGCCAAGCCCTAATCTGGGCTGCCAGTTTTCCCCATGCGCATTAAAGGCGCCACCATGGTTCCCATGAATGCCCTCCAAACCTAAACTCCTATAGTTCATAACGCGATATATTACCATATATTTCCAATCCATGTGATATGCATAAGCCCCACTATGCATCATTTAAAATTAGGCTATAATCCCTAATACCATGGCATATGAAATATGCCATGGAACGTTTAAACCAAGGTTTTAACAAGTGTTTTATCCTCCAACTAATTAAAAAAAAACAATCCATATAGGAAGAATACGATAGGGCATAATCAAGTCGTAATTATTTACACCGTAGTAAATAATTATTACATCAATAATAACTCGGTATCAGATAAATGATAAGTGTTGTAGTGACCACGTCACTATCATAAAGTCCGTAATGAAAAATAATAACAATTAGTGTAATGTCACTAGTATAGGGCTACAAATGTGAGCGCTAGTGATCAAACGACCAGTACCTTCCATTAAGCATTATAAACAAGTTTTCTGTTGCCAAGTGTACCTGCACATAATAAGACAAGAATGCATTAGTTCGACAGATCTAAGTAAGCCCGTTGTGTCAAGTAGAAACTGTTACCTCTCAGGGTTACACGGGAAACTAGTCCCACCACTCCACCCCTTTATCCATTAACAAAGTCAAGTTAGAATCATGTATACGACAGTAAGCACATGTTAATAAACAAGGAAGCACGTAAACAAATAGCTAACTTACACATCAATGCGTAACCATAGTACAAACAGTAAACAACATCACAACTATGTAAGTAACATATTAATAACTACATAGAGAAATATTGAAATAGGATGTAAGAACAGCTTATGACAAAACAATAATCCAATCAGAGTATGACACATTCCGGAAAGTTCAATTAATGTCCATCATAAGTAGTTTTGACTAGCCTAATAATTTTTTTTTTTCAATTTTTGGGGACATTACAAGTGGTATCAGATCCCAGTTTCAACCATAAGAGACCTAATGGGCATACCAGGCATTCGTTGCAAGGAAAATAAAGTATGTTTTAAATTTGGTTAACTAACATAAATTTTACTGTTATTAAAATTTGCAATTTCAGGAATTTCTTTTACAAAATAGTTCAGATCATGAACACTGAAGAAGATAACAGCCGGTAAGGGAAATTGAATACCCCACCCAGGAAGCAGAACTAGTGGTGAAAGTGAATTTTGATATTTTGAAAACCATACAAAGTCTTCAAGCAGAATTGCAAAGTTTCAGAGATAAAAATCTGAATGAAAGAAATGAACAACAGGAAATCAATGAAGCATTGCTGCGAAATATGATGGGAGGAATCCCGCGGGGAAAAACCACTCATTCCACAAACAGGTTCAAGAAGGAACCTTATCATAAATGGGACAACATCCCAAGAGAAGAAAGAGAAGAGGAACACACCCCTGAACCTCAAGAAGGAGAATATCACAATCTTTTCAGTGAGGATTCTCTTTCTCCATGCAAAAAGAAACAAAGAAGTGATGACAATCTCCAGGGGGAGTTCAGAAATATAAGAGCCCCAACCTATGAAGGAGAGGTGAAATCGAGGGAGAAAACTGAAGAATGGTTGTTGGGTATGAGCAAATATTTTCGAGTTCATAACTGCTCTAGCGAAACGAAGGCTTGACTGGCCATCTATAACTTAAATGGAAAAGAAGCGAGATGGTGGAGAGACTTGAAACATACCAAGAAAGATGAGGTAAGAGAAATACCTTGGATTAAATTCCACAAGATATTCCAAGAAAAATATATGTCGAAAAGATTGTTCGACAGAAAGTTGAAAGAGTTTCACGATTTACGTATGGGATCCATGACTATGGATGCTTTTATTAACAGACTTCTATCTTTGTTACATTATGTAACATACATCAAGGACGAAAAGGTAAAGATCCAACAATTTTTAGGATGTCTTCCTCCCAACTTTTGGGAAAGGATTGAGTTTGACATGCCTAAAACCTTGGACACCACATTGTAGAAAGCTAGGCTCTGTTATGAGCATGGATAGCTAATGAAAGAGAACATGAAAAGAAATAGAGACAAGTCTAAGAACTTCTATGACAACCACAAACTAGGTTTTAACCCACCCCATACAGGAAACAAAACAACAGTTTTCCAGTGAACAAGAACTTCAACAAATCAGGTACAAAACCATATGTACTAGCTCCAAATGCTATCAAGCCAGTAGCACCCACGGGAGCCAATAATACCTTGCTATAGATCAAGTGCTGGAAATGTAGCAGGCTTCATTATGCCCGATATTGTAAGAACAATATTAATGGGGTATTGCACAACTTACAAGAAGAACCAATGGTAGAGGACATATCTGAAACACCGCAGATTTATGCAGCCTTGGATGGCCGACAAGCAGACCATCAGGCTACCATGGTTGAGATAGAAGGTAAGATCTTGAACACTTCTATTTCAATACTGATTGACCCCAGTGCTTGCTGGAGCTATGTATCGCCTAAAATTGTTGATGAATGTAAATTAGGAAAAGTAAAACATGGTAAACCTTGGCTGGTACAATTAGCCACAGGTACGAAATAGAAGGTTTCAAAAATAGTTAAAGATTGTGAGGTAAACCTAAATGGTTATCCTACGAAAGTAAACCTGAACATCCTACCTTTAGGATCATATGATATACTTATCGGCATGGATTGGCCGGAACAACACCATGTCATGCTCGATGGCTGGAACAACACCATGTCATGCTCGATTGCTTACATAAGTCAATCTTGTGTACAAATAGACAAGGGAATCAAGTGAAGATTCAAGGCATACCCAAGAAAGCTTCGATAAGGCAGATATCTGCCTTACAAGCAAAGAAGAGCATTAAAAAAGGCTGCAAGTTGTTTGCAGTAAATATCTGAGACATAGAGGCTGAAAGAGAACAACACATAGAGTTTTTGTTCTTGTAGAATTCAAGGACATATTCCTTGAGGAAATCCCTTGATTACCTCCAAAATGAGACCTAGAATTTTCCATAGAACTGACACCATGATTAGTTCCGGCTTCAAAAGCACCTTACCGCATGGTGACTGCATGAGTGCACCAGAGTTGGTGGAACTCAAACTGCAATTGCAGGAGTTGATAGAAAAATGATATATCCAACCAAGTGTGTCCCCTTGGGGAGCACCGATACTTTTCGTAAAGAAGAAGGATGGTACGATGCGAATGTGCATTGATTATCGTCAACTTAACAAAATGACTATCAAGAACCGATACCCACTCCCTAGGATCGATGACTTGTTCGATCAAGTAGGAGGAGCCAAGATGTTTTCAAATATCGACCCACAATTTGGGTACCATCAGGTACAGATTCGCGACAAGGATATTCACAAAACATCCTTTCGTATAAGGTACGGGCACTATGAAGTTTGTAGTAATGTCGTTCATCTTGACCAATGCACCCACGAACTTTATGTGTATGATGAATAGTATATTCAGTAAATATTTGGATAAATTTGTTTTGGTCTGTATAGACAGCATCCTAGTTTACTCTAAGAGTAAAGAGCAACTAATTTACACCAAGGAATGTTTAAACCAAGGTTTTTACAAGTATTTTATCCTCCAACTAATTTAAAAAAAAAACACTCCATATAGGAAGAATACGAAAGGGCATAATCAAGTCATAATTATTCACTCCATAGTAAATAATTGCGCCGAGAGGCGCTCTATAGCCCAGTATGGGGGAGATCTTGTAACGTTACGTAACGTTATTTTTATTAAAAAAAAATAAATTTTCTAATTATAGGCCAAAATAAATGTCGGCCACAAAAACAATTTAATATGGGGGAGATGTTGTAATCTTCCTACCTAACAAAACAATAAAAAAGTAAAAATTTAATTATCCGTAAAAAAAATATGTTGGTCAAGAAAAAAACACAATATGGGGGAGATGTTGTAATGTTCCTACCTAACAAAATAATAATAAATAACAAGAATTATCCGCAAAAAAATGTTGGCATTGCACATGGTTTTAAAACCATATGCAAGGCCCTCCTACAACCATGGGTTGTTTAGGAGGCCTTGCACGTGGTCTTAAAACCATTTGCAAGGCCTTCTAAACAACCCATGGTTTTATTGTACATAGTTTAGGAGGGCCTTGCACATGGTTTTTATTAAACCATGTGCAAGGCCTCTTAAATAACCCATGGTTTTATTGTACATGGTTTATGAAAACCTTGCAAATGGTTTTAAGACCACGTGCAAGGCCTCCTAAACAACCCATGGTTGTAGGAGGGCCTTGCATATGGTTTTAAAACCATGTATGGGGAAATGTTGTAATGTTCGTTCCTAAAAAAATAAAAAATAATAAAAAATATTATATGTTAGCCATAAATAATATTAAATATTAATAATAAAAATATTATATGTGGACCTTAAATAAAAAGATTTGTCTTTTGGTTTGAATCAAATTAATAGATACCTAAGAAGAGGTTTGCACTTCAAGATATTTGATTCATCTCGGCGCTTGATAGAGCCTAGGATTTGGATCTACGCTGGTTATCACACCAATAATAACTCGACATCACGTAAATGATAAGGGCTGTAGTGACCACGTCATTATCATACAGTCCGTAATGAAAAATAATAACAATCAGTGTAATGTCACTAGGATAGGGCTGCAAACGCGAGCACTAGTGATCAAGCGATTAGTACCTTTCATTAAGCATTATAAACAATTTTTCTGTCGCCAAGTGTAGCTACATGTAACGAGACAAGAATGCATTAGTTCGATAGAACTAAGTAATCCCGTTGTGTCAAGTAGAAACTGTTACCTCTCAGGGTTACAAGGGAAACTAGTCCCACCACTCCACCTCTTTATCCATTAACAAAGTCAAGTTAGAATCATGTATATGACACTAAGCACATGTTAATAAACAAGGAAGCACGTAAGAAAATAGATAACTTACACATCAATGCTTAACCATAGTAGAAATAGTAAACAACATCACAACTATGTAAGTAACAAATTAATAACCCCATATAGAAATATGGAAATAGGACGTAAGAACAACTTACGACAAAAAAATAGGACGTAAGAACAGCCTACGACAAAACAATAGTACATTCAGAGTTTGACACATTCCGCAAATTTCAATTAATGTCCAATATAGGTAGTTTTGACTAGCCTAATATTTTTATTTTTATTTTCAATTTTTGGAGTCATTACACCAGCCTCAAAACATGTTTGTCATTTAAAAACCAAATAATACGTTTTTGTATTTTTGACCATCAATATAGTCAAAATTCTGAGGTCCCCGTGGTCAAACGTACCAAAAACCAAATAATGCGTTTTTATATTTTTGACCATCAATACAATCAAAATTCTGAGGTCCCCGTGGTCAAACGCACCAAAAATCAAATAATACGTCTTTATATGTTGGTAAAGTCGTCGAAATGACAGTTGAGGGGTGTTTGCAAATTCCAACCCTGTTCGTCGATATTCCATAATGGAACATATTGCACCTAACCTTCCACAATGGAACAGAAAACACACACCCGGAATGAATCCATTTTACATGAATCGTGAAGTTGAGGAGCTCCGCGTTTACATGAATCGCTTAACCCCTATCAACCAAAACAAAACAAATCAAGAACCACAAAACACAACATCATTCATTCATATTAATATTGGCTGCTCACATTTTCGGCACTCGAGAGAACGACAAAATAGTTTCCCACACTCTGTAGCTGCTTCCAATATGTGTGTGTTGGCTTCGGCTTTAGCCTCGGGAGATCGACGCCATAATAGACAGAGCCGACTGACTGACATGAGCAGGTAAACCCTATGCAAATTCTTCAAACACAGGCATGGTCTCAGCCATGGCAGACGTAGCCGATTATAAGATGTTACAGGTTTGGGGAATAATAGTGGGCTTTGAAGAAAGGAAGACCTTTCTATTTTACAACTGCCACTTGGAAATCCAAGGAGAGTCATCGTGGTTTCATTACAATTGGTGCGATTAAGACCGACGACGTGTTCTGAGACTCAGACTGATGACGTGAAAAAACTGGAACGCATCTCCTCAAATAAATAAACATGCAAAAATGTTGCTAGTAATTATATATATATAGAGGGAGGTAGGTTTTGGAAGCTCCAGGTGAAAGGGTCAAAGTAATAGTAATCCTCGGAGTTCATCCAAGCGAGGGAGTTTTCGCATAGCAAAGGATGCAAAAAAAAGAGAGCCTCAACAATGGCCGCAGTCCAAGGCGAGGAAGGGATGCCACGTAGGTATGTATGTTTTCATAAAGCAATTGACGAGTAGCAAGGAAATAAATGGGATGTATGAATATCTATTAAGAAACTTTCAAAAAAAAAACTAACAAAATTAAACATTTTATAGTTTCACATTTAAGAATAAGTAAGATTCGCCAAGGTTTCCACACTTTGAGAAAATTATAAATCCTTAAAATATTTCTTAAATTTGATAGGTTAAAATACATCTCACATTGTTTTCACTCTAAAAACATCAGACAACATTTTCCGTCTATCTTAACAATAACCCCATGGCTCCGACATGAGAGCCTTACAACCCAACAATAGAGCCCATTTTTTTTGTCTATTTTTCTTGTAGTTGTAGCTGGTGAGCAACAATAGCCCAGCCACTTCGGTGAAGGAGCCAGGACGCAGTCCCAATGGGAAAGCTTGTTTTATGTTTGTTTTTCTGGTAGTTGCGGGTGGCAAGGAGCAATCGCCTCATAGCTCCAGAGGGAGTCATAAACTCATAGTAAAAACTCGTAGTAAAAACAATTCAAAAATTTAAGATTTGTGGAAATCAACCTCCACTCCTTACCATTTTTACTTATCTAATTTTAAATATATAAATATTTTGAATTACAATTTTTTATTAAAATTTTACATTTAAAAAAAAATTAATATTAAAAAAAATTATTACCAATTAAAAAATTAAAATATACTCCTATAACGTTAAGAACTATACTTTAACCTTAATTTATATTTAATAAATGAAAACTACATTTATTTATTTTTTATTAATGAATTTTGTTAAATTAACCTATGCTATTGTTAACATTACCCAAATATACTAATTTCCACATAAGATTTTAAAAACTCATTTCTCATATTTCACTTACATTTTAAATGTATCTCTTACTTTTTACCTCTTTTCGAATTGAAATCAACCAACTCTTAAATTCCTTGTTTTTAAATGTATCTTCTACCTTTTACTACTTCAGAATTTAAAAAAAAAACCTTTGTTCATGTGGTTTATGAATAAGTTCATGGTCATCTCCTAAATTAATGTTATGAATACGTTAAATCATTCCCTAAATTATTGCAACGTCTATGGACTTTTTAAAAAGTACTTTCAAATTTGGACTGTGGTCTAAGGAATTTTTAAAAAATACTCTCAAATTTGTGTTCTACTGAATTTTTAAAAAATACTTTCAAATTTAGACTTTATTGTTTATTATTCATATGTTTAAAAATTTAATTTATAGCTATATTGAGTTCTCCTTTTAATTGCATCTCGAAAATAACGCAGGTAATATCTCTAAAATAATGCATTATTGTATATTACTTATTTGTTTTAAAAAAGCCATTCAATATATTTTAAAAACATACTTAAAAAATTTGGACTTATTTATTGGAAGTCATGATTGCATATTGGACTTATCTATTGGAAGTCCTTATTGCATATTAATCATCCGCTTAATACTTTAAAAAATTTAGACTTATCTAAAAAAGGAATTTAAAAAAAAATACTTAAAAATATTCGACTTGGATTTATCTATCGGAAGTCCTTATTGATGATGATGATGATGATTAACGTCTCCTGAGACCAAACTTTGGTTTATCGGATCGAAAGAAACGAATTATTTAGTTTGTTTTAAAATTGTATTCTTATGCTCAAAGAGCTTGGAGAGAAGTGTGTGGAGCTCCCTATAATTGTATTCCTTTTTATATATTAATCATCTACTTAATACTTTATAATTTTGGACTTCTCTAAAGAAAGGAATTAATGCATATTAATCATATGCTTAATGCATTTAAAATTCATTAATACATATTAAATATATATGTTTAGTAACTTTATAGTTTTGGACATTTTTTTAAGGAGAATCTATTAAATTGAGCACATAGATCTGTGGATAAACACACAACTCACATGATAGATCACACAATTTACTCAATTATTGAAGAATGAAACAGTGCAAAAATGGCTTGCAGCTATGAATGCTTTTCATTAATCAAAGAGTAATTAGATAGATAATTACAATGAAGTACAATGGCTTTAATAGCCACAAGCAATTCGAATCCACATGAGGAAGTTCGAATTGATTAGACTCTACTTGACTGTAGGTAACCAAGACCTTGTCTAAATCACTATCGGAGGACTCAATAGTTAACTGACCTTGTCTAAACCATAACCGAAGTTCATCGGAGCTCTAAAACATAACTCAAGTGTTACATTCAGTGTTGACTAAGGTTAACTGATAGTGGTAGGTGAGAAATGCGTCCCACATGTGTTCAGTCAAGTAAACCTAGTGCTAACTGAATGCAGAGGACTAGAAATGAATGTAACTAACTCCTAACTTAGCTTGACTAGTCATTAACTGAAGTGAACTGACCTTGGTTGGTTTTGGCACTCCCAGTGGCTTCCTAAATTGTAGGGATTGGTCTAGGAGGCTCCTAAACTGATGCAATCAAGTGCAATCAGTAGCAGTGAGCCTCAATTAGTGTTCCCCACACTTTAGTAACTGAAACATGTGCCCCAATTAGGTCAAGTGGACTCATTGGTGTTAATGACTATAAATAGACTGGATGGACTCCCGATTTAGACATATGACCAAATTTGGACAAGGGAGGATTAATAATCCTAACAGAATTTGCATTAATGCATATTAATCATATGCTTAATACCAAAAAAATTTAGATTTATTTAAGAAAAGACATTATTTTATATTAATCATATACTTAATACTCAAGGATTATTGCATATTAACTAGCATAGATCTATCTTGAAGGGGATCTACCAAGCGCCTAGAGGGATCAAATAGCTCGAGGTGCAAACCCCTTTTTAGAGTGTAAATGTTGAGGAAGTTTATCTAATATGTGTAGTTTTATATATATATGCAGTTGTAAGTGTTTTACATCTATTTTGAGGCGACGTGTTATTTTTTATAATATTTGACTACTTTTTAAAAAGACATGTGTAAACTCTAGGTTGAACACGAAAGAAGTTACATATCTTGCCATATTGAATTGTAGAATGCACCTCTTCGACGCAATCATATGCTTAATACCTTCAAAATTTAGTCTTATGTTTAATACCTTCAAAATTTGGTAATATCTAGGAAAGGCATTATTGCATATCAATCGTATGCTTAATTTATCACTCTACTTGGAGAGTTGATTTTGGTTAGAGTTTTTTCTCAAGCAATTAACATGGCTTTATGCAGTGTTTCGAGCTAAGAAAGATTTGTGTACTTGGCCATCCAAGAGAAGAAGAATCCAGTGACCAGTCCTTTCCCATAATGACACAACTTTTAATTATTTATGTGTGGGTACCACACTTATTTCTTTGTCGACCAACCAAATTTGGAATTTGGTGAAGATGTTTACAATTTTCTCATTTGTGGAGTGTTGTCTCAAATGAATTTGTCTTCACTCATTTTCTTTCCCATATAATTTGTGTAGACTGGGGAACTAATTTTTAGTCCTATAACTACAACATGTTGCCTTGCCAAGCAATTCACAATTCATTCTCACAAAAAATTTCTATGTCATAGCAATTTCAAAACTAGTTCAATGAAGAATCATCAAGTATAACTTATGAGCTCTAATAAAAATCTACCTATTTCAAAAATGACTTATGTACACTGTCACAGTAACATTGCCACCTTGAATGGGTCCTTAAATGGACGAGGATAAGGTTAAAAATATAAGTTTTCGTATTTTATCAATGAACAAAATTCTCTCACATGTTGGAATATGCATTAATTTTTGTTTCTATAAGGACTGATTATATGGTGTAGAAGTATTTAGAGAAGGATTTGGCACATTGTATATTAAAGAGTACATATAAAAAGTTTTGAAGTTTTGATGGGTTAAGGGAGTTGATAGATAAAAGAGCATTTTTCTCCTATTGTTTCACTTGCATCTTTGTGTGGATATGTATGTGTATATATGTATTTTTGTGTTTGTTTAATGACATTCTCCCCTAAAACCCAATAAACTGGTATTAAAGTTGTCGCTATGAGGTCGAAAACCCAACAAAATTTCATAAGTCATATCGATCCCAGAATCCTAGACATTCGAATATGCCCTTCTATGATATTTGTGTTGTGAAATTCTTGTCCCTAGAATCCCAGATCATCTAGATTTGGTTGTTTGTGAAATAAGTGTTCCCCTATATAACCTAGATCTCCGATTCCGGGACATGCAGATTTGGATCTTTGTGATAAAAGTGGTTTCTGTTAAATTTTTGTTCCTCGAATAACTTGGATTATTGGATACCCAAAACTTCCAAATAATCGCATTTTAAAGAGAAAACATGAATAAAGGTTTGGTATCCCGTGTGATCCCCAATTCATCCTAGCCATCCATTTTCCCCTCAGATTGTTAAATTGACGGCTTTGGTGGGTTTGGTTTCATGAGCCACATGATTAAATATTGAAAGAGGCATATATCACTATGACCAAATAAAAAATGAGTCATAAGTCGTGAATGCAATAAAAGGGTAGAATCATGTGTTTGTGAAGTGAAGGAAATGAGAAAAAACTTGGTAGTTGAGTCTGGTTAAAGGAAAGTTTGATGGAGAGTAGACAAAATAGAGAGAAGTTTTGCATTAAGAGGGTGTATATATTTACCTTTATAAGGGTACGAGATAGACCTGCATTTTTTGAAGGGGAAACATGGAATGATGGTAGAAGGGCTAATAAAGAAACAAGAGGAGGTAGTTATTCAATCTAAATTAAACCATATAAGAATAAGGATAAGCTGCTATCAAAAAACTATCATCGGTCAGAAAAGAAGACTCAAACATATTAGAAGACATAGTGGAAGAGAAGAGGCAACATATTTTGCAGAGAAGTTTGTAAAGGTTCCAATTGTAGTCGAGCTAATAAAAGAAGTATATAAAGAACATGTTGAATAAATTTGGAGAAGCATGAAGTTACCATCACCACCACAATTCAATGGTAAATTTTTTGAAATATGGTAAGTTAGAAAGATAATTGTTTTTTTTATAGATACTTATCATGAACTCCGGGATGGGATTAGAGATTCCTTAGCCCTGCGTCTCATCCAACAAGCTTTGGTGACAATATTTTGTATAAGGTAGTGGCAGTTTCACATTCAAAGGAGGCATGGAATGTATTGGCCAGGGTAGAATTAAAGGGAGGGAAACGACATTTTTCAATAGTAAGTTGAGTCATAAGAAAATGCATCTATGTGTGAAGCAGAGCATGAAGAAATTCATGAAATTGAAGGTGAATATATAACAATAAATTTGATAAAAGAAAGTGATCAAGACTATGTGTGTACAACTGAAGCTGCCAATGTAGCATTTCGTAATGGAGAACGCGCCAATGAAGTAGCTAGATGTTTAGTGAATCCAACAAAGATTGTTGATGAATATGAATATGAAATCACCTAATAAGTACTATATGAACATGGAGAAGAGATGATGAAGAATGACCTCCCTAAAGTAAAGATTGAAGCATTTGAAGTTACACTTGGTGATGAGATTGCAACAATATTGAATGTTGTAGAAAGATTAATACATGAAGATGGGTAACACTTTTTGGCCAAAATTCACGGTGAAAATTTGAGTTTTTACTCATTTATTAAATCGAAGCCCTCAAAACTCATATATTCCTTGTGAATTCCGACATGCAACAAAAATACAAATTGTAGGGAATTATGTTATCTTTCCACCTATATTTAAAATAAATATTATTTAATATGTCAAAATTGCATTTAATGGTAGGTTTGTTCTTGTAAATTTCAGGAAAAGTTAACAAGTGGTATATGTGCACATAAAATAATTTAGTGATAAATGTTTAAATTTTGAAAAAAAAAATATGAACATAACCTACCCAAAATGCACCACGGTGCACATAATGGTTTTTAAATTTATGTTGGAAAATTATTATTTTTATTATTTTTTGAAATTAGCTGTTGAAAATCTTAAAAGCATTTTGCACACATGCATGTGAAAACATTTTTTTACTCGTTAGAAAAACTGAAAAAACAAAAATATCATTTTAAAGAGTACGTGTTGGTATGGGGTGTATATAATTTTAGTTTGTTTTGTTTTGTTTTGTACTTTTTATGTTATTTATTTTTCTTTGCATTGATTTGAAGTTGTGGATGTGGTTTTGTAAATGTAAGTTTGAAAGAAAAAAATTTCTCATATGAACTCAAAAACCCGTAAATTATATGCCAATGGATAAACAACTCATTGACAAATCTATTGGTGTGAAGTCCACCACCTGAGGTGCATCCTAGGATAGAGTTTAGGCAGGGTAAAGAGGGAAGCACAATTAAAATTGCAGAAAAGTGTGCTAAAAGCTCGTTTTTAAAGCTCTCAATCGAGCTATTAGCTCAATCTAGTTGTTAAAAACCTTCAATCAAGGTTTTGGGTGGATTTTAAATACATCAATCAAGGGTTTAAGTGTGGTTAACTGAAATCTTGTTCAAGCTCTTTTGCAATAAAAAAATGAAAAAAAAATCACATGGGTTATTTGAGTTAAGGAGATTGATTTAAAGGTTAAAATATCGATATAGCTATTGAATGCTCAATCTAGGTTTTTAAAAATATTGATTGAGATTTTGATAGCTAGATTAGGGGTTAATAAAATATTCTATCAAGCTATCATCTAGCTCAATCGAGATTATTTTCAACCCTTAATTGAGCTTCTAAAAATTGCTCGATTCGAGTGCTTTGTTAATCCCTCGATAGAGATTTTAAAAGATTGATTGTGGGATTAACAAAATCTCTATCAAGCTCATTTTTTACCATTCTCATGCCCCCCGCTTCCCAAAAAGCGTTACCCATCTTCATGGGAACACCCAAAATGAATTGAAGATATTGAAGTTGTGAACATAAGATGGATGTGCACTATGGGTTTGAACTATAAATTTGTGTGATCTCATAAGTAGAGGCATATGCAAAGACTAAAATACTATAAGTGGATGAAGAAGAAGAAAATCAAAGGAATTTTTATATATTTCTTAACAATTTACTTGTCTATGATAATGCAGGTATTGAAAACAACAAAGAACTTGTTGAATAATGCTATGAACTTGATGAAGTTTTGAAGAAATGTTTAAGGAAACAATATAGATCAACAAATAAATCATGTTGATTGAGGATTTGATGAATGGAGTCAAGTTATAATTTTAGGAGAAAGATATAACTAAGAAGAAAAAAATTATTCAAGTTACATTTGTAGTAGTCCAAGCTACAAGAAGAGGAGAAGTGCATGATATTAGTTACATGGACAATATTGAATATAAGATTACTTAGCATATAGCCTGAGAAAGCTATAGAAATTGAAGTTAATGACATTGGTATCTCATTTAAAGAATCAACAAGGATATTGAGGAAAAAACCAAGAGTGAAGATGAAAATAAAAAAAATAAAAGTAATCAATGAATACAAAGTGTGGATCCCGAGAAAGAAAAAATGTGTGAATTTCCTTGAAAGAATAGTTGAGAGTGAGACCAGTAGGAAATTGAATTAAAAAATCTCTAAATTTGTTGTTTCATAATCTCATAGAGGTATTGTCTATTGTATGGTTGTAAATGCTAAAGAATGTTAGTGTCGCTATAAGTTTTGTAAGTGTTGTAGTAGACACTAGTTGGAATTAAGGGGGGTGTTGTAATTTGCACTAATTCTTCCCTTTATCTATAATCAATTGACTGGCAGTTTGGCAATTGAATGTTTATTACTTTAGTAATAAATGTTCAGGATTGATTAGATGGTGTAGAATCCAGCTCTAGAGAAGGCTTGACTCTCAAGCAAGATAACCATATAGACTTGGTGCCTTGTATGTTAAAAAGTGCATGTAAAAAGTTTTGATGGGTTAAGGGAATTTTAATAGACAAACGAGCATTATGCTCTTGTTGTTTCATTAGCTATAAATGTGTGTAGATATTTCGGTGTATGTATTGTTAGAATATTGTAAATATGAATAAACATGCAACAATAAGTTTTCTAACATGAAAAACAATAATCTAATAGTCTAGCCTTCTATCCATATAAGCTAGAATAATGAATGTAAGAAAATATAGACAAGAGAAAAAAAATGACACACCAGATATACATGGTAAAACCTAAAATGGGGAAACATTTATGAGAAGGTATTGACTTCTTATTCTTTAGAAATTTCTAATCTTACACTTATCTCCACTCAACATATGTTCTCATATATTTATAATAACATTACAATGAAATATTCAACATATGCCCAAAGCCTCTCCTTCACCTCTATTCAATAGCTATAGATATGGAATAATTACATCCCATACTACCTATGGGATAAATTATTTTCCACTTCCTTATATAATGAATGGTAATAAGAGAATATTACTCCATGATGCATGTGGAATAACTCATTTTACATAAGATTATATTTATTTATGCCTTCATTTTCTAGATAAGAAATCTTACGATATCACACTAGACATCATTCTTAAACATGTGCTTTCATTGATGTCAAACGACAAAAAACAATAAGACATATACTAAGGTATGTGTTGTCATTGATGTCAAAGGAAAATGAAGGGTTGAAGTCAAACACCAAATTTGATAGACATAAGTGTCTGAATTCTTCCTCATACAAAGACAGTTTGAAGAAATACACATAGAAAAATGTGGAAGTCGAGAGAGTGCAAATATCCCACTATGAAATGGATCATACATGTGCATGTAACAACCTTGAATAGGAAGTCAGAAGAAGAATATGAAAGACAAGGATGTGCTCAAATACCATTGTGGTATAAGACTTATGTAAGAAGTTAGATGAAGAATATGAAAATCAAAGATACAGACTTGTGTGTGAAAACCACACAAAGAAAATGACAGATGTGTGTTAAACCCCACAAAGTTGAATTACGAAAAGTGGCACGCCAATGCAAAAGACAACTTGATCAAGAAGAAAACAAGTTGGGGTGTCACCAAGTTTAAGGCATCCTAACGAGTGGACACATCTCTTGAATAAGAAAGAGTATAAATAAGCAAGAGATGGACGTGTTGAAGTAATCCTGGAGAATGAATACTTGAAGACAATATATTTTAGGGAAAGCTTTGAATTCTTAGGGTATTAATGGCTCATTCATCACAGAAGAATGATATACATTAGAGCCAAATTGCACAAAGCAACATAGGATTGATAGCAAGAATATCACAAAGTAGAAGGATACCCATTATTGGGATGTGTGAAAGTTTTACTCAGAAAATGACGCATACTACTAAATCGTAGAAGTGACTTAGTAGTGCATAAATACAAATATATGAAGATTATGTGATGTAGATAAATTAAATAATTCACATATATTGTCTCAAATCATAGATAAGGAAAATGGTTGGTGTAACACAAATAATCAAAGACAATACAAAAACCAGGCTAAAGTAAAGTCACATATTTCAGTTATTGGATACACAACTATTTATGTACAAGCCTAGATCCGAATCCTAGGTTCATATCAAGCGTCAAGAGGGATCAAATCTCTCGAGGTGCGAAACTCTTCCCAAATATCTCCTTGAGTGCAATACCCGATAAGAGGTTTGCAAATCAAGAGATTTGATCCCTCTCGACACTTGATAGAGCCTAGGATTTGGATCTAGGCTGGTTCCAATCGTGGGCGGTGACACAAAACTAAAGTTTGATCATTATTATGTAATTATATAGATTTGACGATTGTAATATTGTAAGGAATAGGTTAAGTTGGAAAAATGGATATCATTCTCAATGCATCTTCTTCATCTTTTCTTATCTTCACACCTGGTAGTTTTGAGATCTTCTCATATCGATCATATGATAAGGGAGGTTGAAAACGTAGACCTACCAAAAATTTAACTCGAGATATTGTTGTAAATTTCATACCATATATTTGATATAAATGTCATACTAAGCCTTTCTAACCTTTTTCTAAGAAGACAAGTTAAGCACCACAGTGCTTGAAAAAGCAGAAACAACACTGAGCTTGATCAAAAGGGATCATTCCTCCACCTTTATTGGTATCTATATTCTCTAACATTTTAAGCACCTCATCCATCTATGGTCTCTTATCAGGATTTACATCCCATCATATTTTCATCACATTTGCAAGAGAACTAGGGAAACATCGTGGAATTTATGGCCACAGATTCTAACCTGAAGTAAATTAACGCAAAATCAACTTATTTGACTAAGAACTCTAAAGACACTAAATCTAAAATTGGAAGTGCTTGAAATTGGACCATATTAGTAATTGGAACTATTGTAACTCAGAAAACATTAGTAATTGGAATTGCTTGAAAATGGACCATGTTAGAATCATGTTGCTCCGTGATCATTACACGTTGAGCATCTCCTACATTTGGTTCTACGGGTATATTGGTTGAATATTGTCTTTGTTGTTCTACATTTTGATTTCTTTGTTGTTCTATAATTTGGTTTCTTTGTTCTTCCAATTGCTTCAAATTTATTTCTTGATATGTTTTTTGTCGGTCAATTCGTCTAACTTTTTTTCTCATTCTTCCACTGTAAATTCATCTAACTTTCTTTTTTGATATTCTTTTTGTCGATTTTAATTTTGTTTCATTTCTTCTTCTCGTTCTTCTGTTGTCATTTCATCTAATTTCGTTTTCGATGTTCTTTTTGTTGATCTTATTTTTCATTTCTTTTCTTCTTCTCCTTATTTTGTTGTCATTTCGTTAGATTTTCTTCCTTGATATGCTCTCTGTTGTTCTGCATTTCATTTTTTTGTTCTTCTCTTTTTTGTCTCATATCATCTTTCACAGGAACATCTTCCATTTTTATTCAAGACCCTGTATAAAAAATGTTGCATTAACATCTACACTGAAATTTATGCATACATGAAATATACACTAAAATTTATGCATCCATGAAATTTAAACTAAAATCTATGCATCCATGCATTAACATCAACACTGAAATTTATACAGCTATGAAATCTCCACTGAAATTTATGCCTTAAGATTAATACATCATACACTAAAACCTATGCAAGAAAAAAATGCATTGTACATGTTAATGAAATTCTGTTATTAAAATCCAATATATTTTCAAATATGACAGTTTTCAATTTGACTATATTTGCAATTTGCAATTATATTTAAAAAAAAACTTATTTAAAATATATTTGGAAAAAACACGATTTAAAAACATTTTTACTATTTAAATTATTAAAATATTATAACTATTAAAACATTATAGTATTATACTATTTCATAAATGGACTATATTTTCAATTATTTTTTAAAAGCATTTTTACTATTTAAATTATAAAAAAATTAACATTTTTAAAACATTATAATATTATACTATTCCATAAAGTGACTATATTTTCAATTTTAAAACCATTTGCAAGGACCTCCTAAAACATGTACAATAAAACCATGGGTTGTTTAGGATTTCTTGCACTTGGTTTTAAAACCATTTGTAGGCCCTCCTAAACCATGTACAATAAAACCATGGGTTGTTTAAGAGCCTTGCACATGGTTTTAAAACCATGTGCAAAGCACACATTTTTGTTAGGATAGTTAAATTATTTATTTATTATAATTTTGTTAGGTAGGAACATTACAACATATCCCCCATATTGGGTTGTTTTTTTAACCGACGTTGTTTTCAGTGGATAATTTTTTTATTTTTTATTTTTATCATCGTTAGGAACAAACGTTACAACATCTCCTCCATATTAGGTTGTTTTTCTCACAGGCATTTATTTTGGTGGATAATTGAAATTTTTATTTTTTATTAATTTGTCAATAACAAATGTTACAACATCTCTCCCATACTGCGTTGTAGAGTGCCTCTCGGCACAATCAGGGATGCATGAAGGGGTAATGATCAAGGAGTTGTAGCTTCCTTCCAATGAGTGCTAGTAAAACTTATTAAGGAGGCAGGATGGGGAAATGATAAGAAAGTTGGTACTTCCTTCCAGTGGTAGTGAGTAAAATAATTAGGGAGTTGGAGCTTCCTTCCAGTGGTAGCTGGTAAAACAATCAGGGAGTTGGTGCTTCCTTAAAGTGACAGCCAGTAAAACAATCTGGGAGTTCGTGCTTCCTTCAAGCGAAAGCTGGTAAAACAATTAGGGAGTTGGATCTTCCTTCTAGTGGTAGCTAGTAAAAAAGTCAAGGAGTCAGAGCTTCCTGCCAACCAGAGCTAGTAAATACATTTGGGAGTTGGTGCTTCCATTCAGTTTCAGTTGAATAAACAATTGGAGATTGCAGTCTTTAACAAGTTTGTTCTGTATTACTATAAGTTGGAGCTTACGTAGGTAGACAAACATCTTTTCAGGTTGGTTCCTGAAGTTCATGAGCTGGTGCTTATGCAAATCGAAGTCTTTACAGATCGGTGCCTGTAATCAGTAGGTTAATGCTTGTGGATTAGGTTGGCGCCTAAATGCGTTGGTGCTCATGTTTGTAGATTTTCATCTCCCGTTGATGTAACATTTCATTATATATATATATATATATATATCTTTGTGCACAATTGTGTTTATTCAATGTTTCAACTGAAAAGTTTAAGTGGTGAAAATTTGTTAAGTGAAATATTTTGAAATCTATGCTATATACTAATTCAGCCCCCTCTTAGTATATTAGATAAATCCAACAATTATTATCAGAGTGGGTGTATTTAGTTACAAATTAACATCTAGAAGATACCTCCAATGCAAATATGGACATGCAGGAATGATTGTCCACCAATAGAACACCTTGGTTTGATGGTTCAAACTATACATTTTGGAGGATAATAATGGAAGTGTATTTACATTCTCTTGGAATGGACATATTGAAGTTTGTAGAGAATGGATACAAATTTCTAAAAGCAACTTTAGTTGAACCAAGGGAAACTGATGAAAATGAGCATATAATTCCTAGGAATTGCTCCACTTGAACCAAAGGATAGAAGACAATATGAGTGGAATACAAAAATGAAAAAATGCAATACTATGTGGGATTGCAAATGTTGAATTCACTAAGGATGTGCAGTGCACTACCAAAAAATAGATTTGGGACAAATTGAAGATCATCTATGAAGGGGATGAAAAGTTCAAAAAGGAAAAGTTACAAACATTTTCCATGCAGTTTGAAACACTGTAGATGAAAGACTTGGTGAAGATGAAAAGTTCAAAAAGGAAAAGTTGCAGACATTGTAGCCTATTTTCTCAGAGCTGATGAGATCATGAACTCCATCAAAGGACTTGGTGAAACCATTGAATAAAGTTAAACTATACATAAAATCTTGAGCACCCTGCCACCATGATTCAACTCAAAGGCATTAGTTTTAGAAGATAGAGAAAATTTGGACAAGTTAACAAATATGAGTTGCATGGAATTCTCACAGCTTATGAAATGAGGATCGAAAATGATAATGGCCCTAGAAAATAAGTTGCCTTTAAGGCCACAAGGAAACTTAAAAACAATAAGCACAAGTGTAATAATTCATCTGACATGTCTGATGAAGAAGAAGCCAATTTTGTGAGAAAGCTAAAAAGAGGACATTACAAGTATAAAGGTGTTAAGCCCTAAATGTTGGGCACATTTACCTCTATAGGGTGGCACATTACCCCCAATGTTGTGGTGTATTACATATTATTCATGTCAGATTAGGTCTATTAGTGGGTCTATTAGTTTTTATTGTACACCTTGGTATCCTATATATAAGAAGGAGATATTTTCATTATAGTCATCATTGTATCTTGTATTTTGTACTCGGTACATTGTGTAAGGAGATTCCTCCATTAAAGAGGATTTATAATTATCTAGGTTTTTCATTTTTAAGGCATGGATTACTCTCTTCTTTCCTATTTCTTCTCTTTTATGCTATTTCTAAGACTTGGTTGCATAACATTCGGTATCTAATCTCTTTCCTCGGGACATGCTTCTTCAAAATGAGTCATCTTGGAAGTTTCACTACAATTTTTTTTCTAAAAGGATTCAGATATCAAGGTTAAAAAACAACTTCTAAAATAGTCCGAAATATCTCCAATATGAAATTTAGATCCTGATCCATTACAATGTCATAGATAATTGCGGAGGAAGATAGTATTTTTGACTAATCCAAAACCTAGTTTAAAACAAGTGTTCTAGGGAAAAAGGTCATATATGAGGCATATGAGATCCAAATTGAGTGAGACTATTTGAATCCAAAATAAGACAAAATAGGGTATTTTTGGTAGAAATTATAGCTACAGAAACAAAATATTGGACACATGGCATACCGTACAATTTTTCCCTTCTGGATAGGCCAAAAATAAGAAGATTTGGGATATTTGCAATAATTTTTATTGGCACATCCAAATTAGGTTATACCTACATAATTTGAAAAATGTCAGATCAGGGTACCACAGGCCGAAGTTTCAGACTCAAAATAGCCAAAATTAAAATTTTACCTCAGTTATAAGTCAACTATAAAATAGTCTTCTAATCAGGATTTTGAAAAGGTATGCCATTTTGAATTTGAATAGATTTGAGTAGAAGGATCTATTTGTGGTAAACCATTAGAGGAAATTTGGGGTCTAAAATGGGCCTTATAAGAAAACGTGCCAAAATATTTTTTTGTGAGTTGGAATTCAAGAACCAATAGAATTTCAATAAAACAAGTCAACCATAATGGTTGAATTGACATATTTGTCATTAAAAAAACTACTTTTTTTGTTCGTATTTTTGACATATCTCATTGTGTTTTTACTCAAATTTTGATCGAGAGAGATCGTTGGATGCGGAATCAAATTCCGCATCCAACGAGCTCTCCCAATCGAAATTTGAGTAAAAACACAGGGAGATATGTCGAAAATACGAACACAAAAAGTAGTTTTTTTCTTTCTTCCTCCAAAATTAATCAATATTATTTTATTATTTTAACTATTATTTTATTATTTTCCTTAGGAGGCCCATTTTAGACCCCAAAATTCCTCTAATGTATAGGGTGTGATATATATTTATTTTTCAAAATGGAACCAAAAGGAAGTGGAAAAAGTGACACTCCACTCAAACCCCTAGAGGATTCATCCCCAACATACGATGAAATGGAAGACATATATTTTAAAGTGTCCAAATTGGAAGATATGATTAAAGGAAATGTGAAAATAGATGAGTTGGTTAAATTGTAAAATAATATGGATAGTAAAGAGGATCTCAAAGGGATGACTAATAAATAGGATCTCAAAAGGATGTATAGTAAAGAGGATCTCAAAGGATGGATAGAAAAGAAGATATTCAAGAATTGAAGGAATTCATGAAGGTTATTAAACAATTTTATTCCTCATGTATCTACTCAAGGACATGACAAGGAGGAAAAATGGGACTTATTCTAGTTACGTCTTGGAAAATTGAAAAACAATTGGATATTAGGAAGTTTGAGTCCTCAAAAGTTGATGATTTACTACAACATCATGGGTTCAACTCAAGTCCAAGGATCTACTTTATCCCCAAGACTGACATGAGAAAGTTTGATGGCAAGGATCAAATCACATGGATTTTTTAGATGAAGCAATTCTTTGATCTACACCAAGTGCCAACTTTGCAAAAGGTAACTATTACATCCTTATATTTAGAATGATCAATTAGTATGGTACCAATGTCTTTGTGACCATAAGAATGACTCTATTATCTCTTGGTCTATATTCATAGAAGAATTGATTGCACATTATGGGGATATAAATAACAAAACCTTCTTTATCCAGTTGGTAAATCTCAAGCAAAATGGTCCAGTTATAGAGCACATCAAGCAATTTCAGCAGCTAAGTCTCAAAGTGAAGAATCTTTCATAATATAATTTGGTAGATCTCTTTATTGGAACCTTGAAGGATAACATTCAACATGAGGTGCGTCTCTTTGAGTCATCATCAGTAGAGAAGGATTTCATGATGGAAAGGAAGGTGGAAAGTAAAAATATCGCTATGACTACTAGAAATACCACTTTCAACACATATAGAGATAATTTTGTTCCTTCTAACCACCTCCTCAACAATTAGAGGAAATAAGAGTGAAAGGTATATGCTTTAATTGTGACAACAAGTACGATAAGGGACATAAGTGTGAATAAAAGAAACTCTTCTACATAGAATGTGAAGAGGAAGAAAAAAAATAGCAAGAACCGCTGGAAGGGGGTGACCTAGAAGTGATTAATCCCACCATATCTTGTCATGCTTTGGATGGAATCAACACTCCTCAAAATCTCAAGATCGAAGGATATATAAAAAAATAAAAAGGTAACAGTGTTGATTGATTCTGGTAATACTCATAATTTCATTCACTGTAAACTAGCCAAAGATCTTAATTGCTTTGTATATACAACACCAAAATTTCAAGTAATGATTGCAGATGGAGGAACCATTAATTGTTCAAGGAAATGTGATAATATCAATCTTACTATGGGGCAATATTTATTGAATATTCCCATGATTACTATCCCAATGGGGGGTGTTGATGTTGTATTAGGATTTCAATGGTTACAATCATTGGGAACATTGGATTTTAATTTTCAGAAGCTTTTCATGAAATTTTCCTAGGAAGGAAAATATTTTTTGTTAAATGGTACCACAGGGAAACCAAGCAAGGTGATAAGATCTAATAGTGTGACAACATTGTTAAAGAAAGGAAAACAAGGTGTAAGTACACAATTATACTAACTATATGTTCAAACATGTAAGGATCCTATTTTTTCAGATATCCAAATGTCCTTAAAAACCTTCCAAGGTATTTGAAGATATTCCAATAAGTCATCCACCTATTCGATATTTGGACAATGTTATTAACTTAAATATGAGAAGTTTTCCTTCTAGCATCATACCTTACAAACACCCCTATGTCCATAAGAATCAAATGGGGAAGATGGTTGAAGTAGTGACATGAAAATCTACAGTTTAAGCAGTGGTAGATCGCATAGACCACCAAAAAGAAGTTCTCCAAATTCCAACGATGTCAGAAAATAAGATGAAAATACAGGAAGATCAACATAATTGTCGAAGGAGTTTTGAAGAAGCACAAATCATATGGGAACCTGAACAAATCATCAAAACAAGGACCAAAAAACTACAAAATCATGTCATTATTAAGTACCTCATCAAGTGGAAGAACTTACTAGTTGTGAATTTGACATGGAAAGATGAGTCCTTCATATAGATGCATCCAAGAATTGAGGAAAACGTTTGTTTGAAGGGGAGGAGAATGTTAATCCCTAAATGTTGTGCACATTCCCCCTATAGGGTGGTGCATTACCCCTAATGTTGTGCTGTATTATTTATCATTCATGTTGGCTTGGGTCTATTAGTGGGCCTATTAGTTGTTATTGTACACCTTGGTCTCCTATATATATTAAGGATATATTTTCATTTTATTCATCATTGTATCATGTCTTCTGTACTCAGGACATTGTGTAAGGAGGTTCCTCCCTTGAAGAAGATCATTAATTATCTATGTTCTTCATTGTTAAGGCGTGTATTACTATCTTCTTATCTATTTCTACTCTTTTTATGCTATTTCTGGGATTTGGTTGCATAACAAAAGGGAAGTTTCCTTTTAAATGATTCAAATGTGGAAGAATCAGAGACTTTTCCTTCAAATGTACATACGAGGAAAGAAAATATTGTGAGAGTGAATAAGAACCATACTACCAACAACAAAGGAATAAGTATTAGGAAAACAAAGTTTGGAATAAGAAGAAATTTCCAAAGCAGAAAAAAAAGTATTTACACTAAAGAGAATAATAGTTAATCATAGGAAGAGGACAACCATGATAGTCCAAGAGAAGCATTGTTTATGGCACTAATTCAAAATGAAGACTCAACAAATGGAGGGAAATTGTTAGTCAAAGGGACCTGTGAAAGTACATCTAATCCATCCAGCAAATGGACTTACAATGGGATTTATATGTCCCCTCCAAAATATGAGACTAAAGAAAGGTTAATATGCATAGAAGAATCTTCCAAATCTGAGAAGAACACATAAAGTAAAAATTCCTGTAATGGAATTCATTTACCATCTTCAAAATAGAAGAGAAAGAAAAATCAAATAGCATAGGTGAGAGATCAAAATTTGAAGATGAGGAGAGTATCAAAGGAGACTCGGAAGGAGAACTAGTCAGTGCACTGGAAGAATTAAAGAAGTCAAGAAGAAGAAATAAGGCACTAAATGAGCAATTAGCAAAAGCAAAAGAAAGTTATTCAAGCACACTAAGTACATGTAAGTAGTATTGGAAATACATATGAATGACCATTATGGGAGTTTTGGGGTCTAAAATGGGACTCATAAGGGAACAATAAAATAAGTGTTTTAATAATAAAATAAAAGTTCTAAATTATGGAGGAGAAAAATGAAAACTACTTTTTCTTATTGTATTTTTGACATATATCCTTATCGGTTCACCCAAATTTTGAGTTTGGGGACTCATTGGATGCGAAATTTGCATACTTCTGAGGTACCCACGACACCCAAAAATGAAAATTTCAATAAAAAATACATATTTTTATTGAAATTTTCATTTTTGAGTGTTGTGGGTACCTCAGAAGTATGCAATGTGGGTATGGGTTGGATGCGGAATTAAAAACTTGAAATTTGGGTGAAACCATAAGGATATATGCCAAAAATATGATAAGAAAAAACTTGAAATTTGGGTGAAACCATAAGGATATATGCCAAAAATATGATAAGAAAAAACAGTTTTTTTCCTCTATTTTTGTTACAAATTTTACCCTTATGGGTGACATCATCATCTCGAATCCTATTGGTTATTATAAAGTGAATTCTAATGGTACAATTTTTATTTTGAGGCCCATTTTTTACCTCAAAAACACCTTAATGAAAGAAAATGAGCTTTGAAAACAGTCAGATTGCGCAAAAATCAAGATTAAAGAACTCGAGGAGAATAAGCGTGTACTGGAAGAATCTCTGAAAGAATTGGAAGAAAAAAATGAACTGCTAGTAAAACAACCTGCACAAAAGGAAATAGAAATTTCACACTTTAAAACTGAAGCAATGTGCACAAATCAAATTGAAATTAAAACATGTCTTGACGCAGAGACCAAACAAAAACTCAACAGCAACTCATTAATTCTAGATGAAATTATGAGCAATAAAAGATATTCTTAAGACAAAAAAGGGATTGGCTATAAAGGAGCAAGTGATAATATCTGTGAAAAAAGGGAAGGAGTTGTTCTAGAGAGACAATATGCGTTCCAGAGAAGGTATGATATTCCTACAGAATATGTAAAACCAAGGTATGCTAATACTTCCAATTACAAAATAAATTCATTTTAGTGAAATGTTGGAGATGTAACTATGTTGTTTATATATCAAAATATTGTTATATTGTAAAGTGTTATGTGTGCAATGAATTTGGACAAAAATATCAACATTGTTCTAAGAAAGTAAAGCATCCAAGAAGAATCATCTTCTATAACTATAGAAAATAAGAATGGAGAAAATAGGAAAGGTGTCCTATATAGAAACGAAGGCAGACTACGAACAAAAGACATGGATGAAGAAAGTTCCTCGAGAATGCACAAAAGAAGTAAGCATTTCCAATACAACTTAAGCAATAAGTAATATCTATCCCCCTTGCTAACCAAGAAAAGGTTAGGCAATATCCTTGAATTTAACAAGGTATATATTAGGAATTCAAGGAGTAAGTTAGTGAATATTGCAGATAGAAAGCATTCGAAATCAGATAATTTTATCGATGTGATATGCACGTGTTCATTTATATATGAAGTATATACTGGAATTGTCATACATAAATAAAATAATGCTTGTTGAACACACACAAAGTTTGCCCATAAACAAATTTCAGATTTAAATTATATTTCTAGAGACTTATCGTTTGCATCATTCAAGTAGATGGGTTTAATTCCCCCAAGAATAAACTCTAACTTACATCTAAGCATCCCCATCAAAATTGTAGGGTCTACTCTTATCTAATTTTTGGGGAAGTTAGCTCTGGTCCAACCTCTCCCTCCATAAGTTGTTGTACTCTAGCACAGGGTCATGGTGGCCTCTTTGGTCCAACATCTCTTAGTACGTTCCTTTTATAGTTAATATTTATATAATATATAGAAAAAAACCAAGAAAAAAACTTCTTACTTGTGTCACCCCAATTGGAAATTACTGGAATAGGAAGGTATGAATCACTACAGTAATCCATTCTCTCATACAGGTACCCCTGTAGCACCACTAACTATTTCTCCCATACATCAAAGAATCCTTGGTAAAATACCCATCTGATATTTCCTCCTCTATTGATGTGGACAACATCTAAAACTATTACACCATTCATGGCTCTCAAGAAGCATTATCAAATGTGTTACAAAATACAAAATGGATCTTTAAATCTCATATTGAATTAGGCCACATATGGTGTAGAAAACAAAACCAAAGTTCTAGTGATTGCATACAATTAATCCGAACAAAATTTAAGCAAAATATCACAGCCAGAAGCTGAAGGATGAAATTGAGACAAGCATGGATCAAAGACCCAGTTCAGGATCTAGTTTTGTGTCATGACTGATAGGAGGTTGTGAAAGATGCAGTTCTAGATCCATTGGATTTCGCTCGATGAACTCATATGACTGCAATGATGGAATAAGATCCATAGTTGACAATGAAGGACTAATAGTAGTTTGTTCAACATGAGTTCAATAGTTTGTCATTGTTACTACTCTAGAATCTTGATTCAATTTGTTAGGATGGAAAATATCTTTGAAGTGTGCTGGCTAAACTATGATTGGTGGTACCAGTGTATGAAATTTGTCCATTTCAATTGAGTCTTCCATACCCTCAAGTCTACTCTCCACCTTCCAAAATATTCCTACTGAGACTAGATCATTGAGCAAAGACTATCAATTGGACTGCTAGAACCCTACAGGAAAGAAGAAATGATGGCAACATAAGAAGAAAATACCAACAAACTTGATGGAAGATGAACCAAGGTAATGGAATTGTCAATGCACAACTAACATATAAATCTTAGAAGAAAATATTTTACATGGCAAAGATATGTTGAAGTTAATGGATTTGTGTGGTTTGCAATATGAAGTTGATCATGAAGACGTCAAAATTTATTGCATGGATGGATAGATATTGGAAAAATGAAAAAAAGAGGAAATCCAGTTCATGAGACTGATTTGGAGGGAATGATGTTATTTAAAATATCTATTAAGAAATCAACACCTATAAAGTTTTTCATAAGTTATCGACCATATCACCTTATTACCACACACGACGATTGATGGAAATATGTGCGAACATGGGATGATTTAATGACATCCATCAAATTTCCTTGTGTGCAAAACCCAAGACAATATCATAAACTGACCTCATTAATTAAGACATAGATATCATCGAAAATTGAAAACAACTGTGACAAGGAAGAATGACACGATTCAACGTATTTGACAAAGAAAGGGGATTATTTGCGACATGACAGTGGATCTAGCACCCAAAAGAAAGACAAAGAGGAAGTAATAAGAATGAAGTCAGGGGGACTTAATGACTGAGATAATCCCTTTTCCATTGATGTCAAAGAGGGAGAATAAAAAGAGAATGAAATAAATTGAAAGAGGGATCTGCGCAAAAGAACAGAGAAAATAATCAAAGGAAAAAAATAGATGGATCCTTTTGCGCATAGAAGAAGAGATCATTTTCAAGGGGAGCTCATGGTAAGTTGTTGTTGACATCAATTCCAAAGGGGAATATTGTTGAACATGTGTTGTCACTGATATCAAGGGACACAAATCAATAATATTTATGCTAGGGTATGTGTTGTCATTGATGTCAAAGGAAAATGAAGGGTAGAAGTCAAAAACCAAATCTGATAGACAAAAGTGTATGAAGTCTTCCTCATACAAAGCCAGTTTGAAGAAATACATATAGAAAAATGTGGAAGCCTAGAGAGTGCAAAGGTCCCATTATGATATGGGTCATATGTGCACATATAACAACCTCGAAGAAGACATTAGAAGAATAATATGAAAGACAAGGATGTGCACAAATACCACTATGGTACAATCCACTTATGTAAGAAGTTAGAAGAAGAATATGAAAATCAAAGATATGGACTTGTGTGTGAAAACCCCATAAAGAAAATGACATATGTGCATTGAACCCCACAAAGTTGAATTGTGAAAAGTGGCATGTAAACACAGAAGATAACTTGATCAAGAAGCAAACAAGTTGGAGCATCACCAAGTTTAAGGCATCACAACGAGTGAACACATATATTGAATTAGAAAGAGTATAAATAAGCAATAGACGGACGTGTTGAAGTAAGCTTGGAGAGTGAAGAATTCAAGACAATCTATTTTGGGAAAGCTTCGAATTCTTTTGGTATCAATGACTCTTTGATCATAGAAGATGAATATACAACAGAGCCAAATTGCATAGTTTAACAGAGGATGAATAGAAATATTATCACAAAGTAGATGGATATCCGGTATTAGGATGTGCAAAATTTTTACTCAGTAAATGATGGAGATTGCCAAATCATAGAAGTGACTAAGTAGTGCAAAAGTACATATATCTGAATATTATGTGATGCATAGAAATTGAATTAGTTGTAGATATTGTTGCACATTACAGATAAAGAAACTGGATGTTGTAACATAGATAATCAAATGCAATACATAGACTAGAAGAGCTACAACAGTTACATTTCATTGAGTCACACATCGTAGATAAGGTAAAGTGCATATTTCAGTTATTGGATACACAACTATTTCTACATCAGGGAGGTGGGAAGGGGAAATGATCGAGGGGTTGTATATTTTTTACAGTGGGTGCTGGTAAAACTTATCAGGGAGTTGGTGCTTCCTTCCATCAACAACTGGTAAAACAATCAGAGATTTGGTGCTTCCTTCCAATGGAAGTTGGTAAAAAAATCATGGATTTGGAGCTTCCTTAAAGTGGAAGCTAGTAAAACAATAAGGGAGTTGGAACTTCCTTCCAATTGGAGATGGTAAATACATTTGGGAATTGGTGCTTCCATTCAGTTGCAACTGAAGAAACAATTGGAGATCAAATTCTTCAACAAGTTGGTGCCCTATTACTTCAAGTCAAAGCTTGTGCAAATAGATATACATTTGTTTAGGTTGGTGCCTAAATTTCATGAGTTGGTGCTTGCACAGATTGAAGTCTCATAACAAATACCACCATGTTGCCACGATATCTCAAATGCAATGAGTATCAAGGTCAATGTGTTTGTTCTTGAAGTGATATATTGAATTGTACGCAAGCTAAATTTCACTCTGATTATCACATATTAATTTGGTAGGATACTTATGAACTCATCCAATATCTTTAAGAACATGCTTGATTCATGCTTCTTCTTTAGTTTCTTCCTTAGCTGGACTATATTGAGTCTACTTCAAAAGAAGAAAGATAAAGAGTTATTAACTTCTTGCTGGACCATGAAATTGGAATTGAACCCAGTTGGAAGATGTATTATGTGGTAGGCCTTCTATATGAATCGCTCCCTTCCCATTAAGTATATGTGTAACTAAGAAGTGAAATTATAACTCTTCTAGAATAGAAAACACAATAATGCATTATCCCCTCGAAATATCTAAGAATTCTCTTTGCTTCTTTCCAGTGACTTTCATGAGGATTTTGCATAAAAATTAAAACCATGTTGACTACAAAAGAGAGAACACATATGTTATGTGTCAAATATGTCAAAATCTGCACAAGATAACAATACAATTTGGCATCAAAATTTTCTAGGTTTAGGGAGTTGATTTTCAGGAGACGGTGGAGCCAGTGCTAAGCAACCAAGCCTAGGGTTTTGCTAGTCGCACCCAGCTACAGGTGGCTCTCTTGGCATGTTTCATGCAGGGGTGTTCTGGCCTATAGGGCCACAAGCCCTCTCTTGGATGCACCATGGTGGAGATGGGCCCAACGGGTCATGATATAACTGACGGAGCCATGAGCGTCGAGAGTGAGAAGCAGGACAGACCTATGAGAGTCTGAAAGCTTGGGGTGGGGGGATGTCTACCTAAATCTCTCACCATCCCAGCAATCCAAATCAGATCGGAGAAGGTCAGAGGCAAGATAGATCTCTAGAAGGAAAAATCCCTGATCGGTAAGTTTGTGGGGATTTGGCCCAAGGAAAAATACCTAGTCAAATGGATCAGTAGTGTATGGAACCCTAAAGGCCATTATGACTTGCACCTCGATTCTAAGGGTTTTTACACTATCATATTCTTCAACTAGGAGGATCATGACTCCATTCTGGAAGGGGGCCCTTACTTATTTTTCTATGCTGGTCTTTACCTTTTCCCATGGAAGGAACGGTTCAACCTAGAAACTAAAGAGATGATAGTTTCCCCTGTTTGGATCTGCCTCTTCTAGATGTCGGGGGAATCCTAGGATATGGACATTTTGAAGAACATAGGGAATACCTTAGGGGAATTCATAAAAGTTGCAAAGCAATATAGGGTTCAAAGGTATACCTTTTTTGCTCGGATTTGCGTCTATTTAGATCTATCCAAGGAGCTTCCAGAAGCCATAAGCCTCAACTGGGAAGATGAGGAATGGATTCAGTCCATTGACTATGAGCAACTACCCTTTCGATGCAAGAACTTCCACGAGCATGGTCATTTAGGGAGGGATTGCCCCAAGCTATCCCCAGTGGCTGCCTCCAATGAACATATGGTGGGAGCCATGGAGAATGATGGATTCACCCAAGTAAAGAACAAAAGAAGAAGCAGAGGAGGAGGGGCATCAAAGGCCGAAAAATATCAGGAGGTAAGGACGAACAGATCCAAAAACTCCTTCACAGTCATGGGGGAGAGATCGGGATGAGACACCCATAAGGAGGAGGAAGCGAAATAGCAGGAGGAGGACACCAAAGCCCCAGAGAAAGAGGAAGTCCAACAGATGGAAATAATAGAGGAAGACGAGGATGAGGAAATGGATCTAGGTGAACTGGATCTGGATGTGATAGAGGCTGAATGTGGAAAGAAGGGCCAAGGCTATGTCTCAAGGAAGCCAATAAAGCTCATTCAGGAAGCAATAATCAAGGCTGAGGCTCATTCAAACATAGCGATGATCTAGATCCACAAAAAGGAAACAAGAGGAAGTATCTAGAGGAGGAACAATGAAGATGGTGAAAAACGAATAAGAAACACATTGCAGAAGTAGGAATCAAGCTCATTGAATCAGGCCAATACCCAATGATCAAGGAAACCTTATCTGAAGTGTCCAAAGTTTGTCAATGAAGCTCATATCATGGAATATCAGGGTGAGTAGCAACCCCAGGAAGTGGAAGACTCTAAATAGGAAGCTTAAGCAGGAAAATGTTGATATATTTTTACTCCAGGAAACAAAATGTAGTTTTGAGGGATTGGAAACAATTAGAAATAAAATATGGAAAGGCAGCAAAGTTATGGCCCTGGACGCTGCTGGGAAATCAGGTGGGCTTGCAATTTTCTGGCGACCCAAGTGGTGGGGCTCTCGAAATGGAGGGCCAACAAGTTTGCACTCATGGCCAATTTCCACCACCTTGACTCTGGAGTAAAGGGCATGATTGTAAATGTGTATGGCCCCAGTAGCTTCCTTGAGAAGCAGGATTTCATAGACTTCCTCAACTGGACCAAAAATTAGTCAAAAGGGGGTAGTTGGGTAATGGGTGGATATTTCAATCTCACAACCAACCTCAGGGAAAAGAAGGGATGAAGATGAACCCTAGACAAATACCAAGAGGCTTTCCGCGATTTCTAGGCACAAAGATCTTTTGTGGATTTGGAAATGAGAAATAGTTGGTATACTTGGAATAATAAGTGGGGTGGTGAGCATCTAGTGGCCTCTCACTTGGATAGATTCTTGGTCTCAAAGAATATTTTCCATGGTACGGATTAGATTATGGTTGATGTCCTTCCAGCTACAAGATCTGACCATTGGCCTATCAGCCTTAACTGGGATTGGTCTCGCTCTACTCTGAGGAAATCGTTCATATTTGAATAGTTTTGGATGGAACACAAGGAATTTAAAGATCTTGTCAATCAGTGGTGGCAAGAGATGTTCCCCCCCAAAGGAATGGTTATGTTTCGTTTCCAGCAGAAACTAAAATCACTCAAGGCCAAAATATGCACATGGAACAAAGAAGAGTTTAGTAATATATTTGAAGATAAAAAAAGGATGATAAATGAGCTATGGCTCCTCAGCCACAAGGGCAGGGATGAAGGGTGGGATGAGGACATGAAGGAAAAATAAAAATCTCTATGGGGCCAACTGGAGGCAATAGAAAGGCAGGAAGGTATATATTGGAAGCATAAATCCAAGGTTAAATGGCTGCAGGATGGTAAAAGGAACACCAAGTTCTTCCATAACTTGGTGATTCAGAACAGGAGCAACTCTAGAATCCAAAAACTCTGAAAGATGGATGGCGGCCAAATTGAAACTAGAAGGGAGATTGAGGATGAGCTTACCCACCACTTCTCAGAGATCCTCCAAAAGGAGGATCATGACAGAGGAAGGGATATAGAAAAAATCACTCACCTAATCCCCGTCTCAGTCACTAGGGAAAACAACGAGATGCTCACCAAATCGGTTACCATGCAAGAAGTAGAAGAAGCAATCAAACGAATGGAACTTGGAAAAGCTCCTGGGCCAGATGGTTTCACCTCTAATTTTTTCCATCACTTATGGGACCTTGTTAAGGAGGAGGTTGTGGACATTGTTGAAGAATCCAGAAGCAAAAGGGGGGTTCTCAAAGCCTTCAATGTGACCTTCCTAACCCTAATCCCCAAGGAAGTGGGAGATGAGAGCCTGGACAAGTTTAGGCCTATAGCCCTCTGCGATGTGATCTATAAGATAATTTCCAAGGTGATTTCCAACCGATTGAAACCCCTCCTCCCAAATCTCATCTTCCTAGAACAATCTGGCTTTGTGGAAAGATGTCAAATCTTGGATGGGGTCATCCTCGTGCATGAATTCATCCACTCTCTTCAAATCTCTCGACAACCAAGAATGATGATCAAGCTCAATATAGAAAAGGCTTTGGACAAACTAAGTTGGAAATTTATCAACAAAATGTTGGAATCTTACAGTTTCCACCAGGGCTAGGTGGAATGGGTTATGGCATTAATCTCTACCCCTTTCTTTAGCATCCTTCTGAATGGATCCCCAACCCACATCTTCTAACCATCAAGGGATATCAGACAATGTGACCCTCTTTCCCCTTTTCTCTTCATTCTTATGGCGGAAGGACTGATTCGTCTCCTTTAGGCTCAGGCGGGGCACGGGGAGTTGAGAGGTCTCAGAATCCATGATGGCATTGACCTGTAGAACCACCAGCAATTTGTGGATGACACCATGCTTATGGGGCACCATTCAGTCCAAGAAGTGAGAAGCTTCAAAAAAATCTTGTCTCTCTTTGCCAAGGCCTCGGGCCTCACTGTTAACCCAAACAAATCCCAAGTCTTCTTCTTGAATACTGCCCCAGCTGCCCAGTAGAACATCATTCACATCCTAGGCTTCGTGAAAAGAACCTTCTACTCTAAGTACCTGGGAGTCCCCCTAGGTCTGGGAAATTTGAAAAGAACATCCTGGTTAGAACTCTTAGAAAAAATGAAATAGAAGCTCTCAAGCTGGATCTTAAGGCCCCTTAACCTTCCCAGCAGGCTTGTCCTGATCAAATCAGCGTTATAGGCTATGCCCATCTACCTATTCTTGGTTATTTCAACCCCTAAGTCTATCTTCCATGAAATCCGAAGCCTGCAAAGGAATTTTCTGTGGGGAGGTCGAGAGGAGAAGGCCAAATTTTCTCTGGTAAGTTGGGAGGGTCTATGTTGACCTAAGTTGATGGGGGGTCTAGGGCTCAGAGACCCTGAGATAATGGTTGGGGTCCAAGGTGTGAAAGTCTGGTGGTGCTGGATAACCCACACATCTGAACCCTGGGAAAAACTCAGGTGCTTCAAATATGCACGTGACAGACCTCCCTCTTAGTTGATTCATTTCAATGAGGTTCAAATGGGTCCCCCATATGGACGAAGGAAAAAGGAGGAAGGCACCTAGTGCAAAGACATAATTTCTTGGAAATTCGGGATGGAAGGAATTCCAAATTCTGGGAAGATTCCTGGAACCAGCTCCCGCGTCTTGGAGATATCCCGAGATGGTCCCCTATCCGGGAAAATTCCCTGGCGGATGGTAAGATCCAAGTGAGTCACTACTAGAGAGACAAAAACCTTCATGGGAAAAGGTGTTTGTACTTCCTAGAAAAACTGGACCAAATGAATATGGCAGATTGGGATTCCTTCCAGGAGGAAATTCTCAATTGTTTCATCAGGGTCAAGGAGGGCCCAGACATTCTGAGGTGGGGGTATACAGACAAGGCAACTTTCAGCATCAAGGAGGCGTACAACATCCAGATAGGAAATATGATTGAGGAGGAAGGGACTTGGAAGAAGATCTGGACCCTGAATCAATGGCCCAATGTTGGCCTCTTCGCTTAGCTGGTGGTCAAGGGGTGAATCCTCACCTATGAGAATCTTTGAAAGTGGGGAGTTCAGGGGCCATCTTAGTGCTACATGTGCTTTCAAGGGGAGGAAACCATGACCCACCTTCTAGAAAATTGCCCCTTCACCGCAGCCATTTGGGATAAGGGGGCCATGGGATTCTGAAGAAGCGACAGGAAAAGAGCTCAGCCAGCTAGAACATTGGCAGAATGGAACCCTAAATCTTTCAAAAACATAATCATTAGGACTATCTAGAATTCCTTTCCAGGCATGACCATGTGGTGCCTATGGAAGGAAAGCAATGGGAGAGTCTTTATAGACAAGAGCAACAAAATAGAGAAGGTCTGGAAGACCATGAAGGACAACCTCCTTTATACCATTAGGAGCATGCATTGGCACAACCAGGACAAGCTAATCCTAGCTGAAGAAATCCATATTGCGAACCACTGGGGGCTTGACAAAAATCAGATGGTCGGGCTCTGTTGGCAGGACAAGATTATTAAACCATCAAGCCCAAATATCTGGTCAGCTCCGCCCCCTCAGGAGTTCAAGATCAACTTTGATGGGGCCTCCATGGGGAACCCTAGGGATGCTAGATACAAAGGAATGTGCAGGGATTACTAGGGATGGATCATCTTCATCTTTCTAGGAGCTATCGACCAGGACACCAACAATTTTGCTGAGCTTGAGGGTCTGATTCAAGGCTTGGATTTCCTGGTCTGTGGTGGATGCTTCCCTGCAATCATTGAGGGTGACTCTAACATCATGATCCAGGTGGTGAAACACTTGGAAAGTGGCCAATTTAGTGAAAAAGTGTCCACCAATTGGAGGCTTTCTAGTCTCCTTCAATCCCTTCGTGAATTTCTCCTTGTCCACATAGTTGTCTCTTTCAACAACGTCAAGGGGACACCAATAAGGCAGCTGACCTCCTTGCCAATGCGGGTGTGGAAGGAGACATAGCTCATCGATGGGGCCCTCTCAAGCATTTTGAGGCCAAATATTGGGCCTAGTGCTATCAACAAGTGGCTGCCCAAGACTATGAAGGTGGGACACAGGTGGATCATCTGGATGATGCAGTGACGGGAGGTGACAAATGACACAAGCATGCCCTGATCGGACCTCATTAAAATGCCAGGAAAAATCTTTCTGTTAATCGAGCGGATCAAAAGGGGGCTGTCCTTCGCCATCATGGTAATCGATGCTGCAAGATGTGAAGGGACAAATGAAGAATGGTGTGATGGCCGAATAGACTGGGCAATTACTTCTGGTAGGGGATCTGCTATGGGAAAGAGTATGCGGGATGTCGTTAACATCATCACCATGATCTACTCAAGGTACAAAACTGGTCAGGAAATTATGCTTCCTCTCCCTTCTTATTCTCATTTTCCCTGGCCACCCTGCATTCACCAACCCTACGCTCTCCTACATTTTCTTTTTTTTTGGTTTGCTCGTGGCCCCTTTTCCTCTCTTTCCTATGAGTCTCTATGTCCTCCTCGGCCCCTGTGCTCATCCTGCTCCCCCTCCCATTGGAGTATGGCCCCAAAACGTTTCCTGGGAAAGGTTATGCCCCCTAGAAAATCCTCGGTTGGTTCGAAGCTTGTGGGGCATGGTAATGTGAAGAATCCCCACAGGGTCACATGGGCCCAACTCCAGGCCCAGGAAGCGGTTGAATCCTTCAAAGAGCACATCCCTTTGAACATATGCCTGGAAGTTGAGGAAAGGGTTAGGGAAATTTGGAGTGAATTCAAAAGTATGCCCAAGGAGGATCTTCACTAAGAGGTGGCGGATTGGGTTCTTGACCCAGGCTCCACAACTGGTCAAGATGTGGCATATGACTGCCTCCTAATGCAATACTGGGTTAACCTTAAAATGGTCAGACACTCATACATTGAGCATGACGCCAAACGAGAAGGGGATGAAGAGCATGTTAAAGCTTGGAAATTCCATGACAACGAGTGCCATCTGATTCATCAGAAGGTGGATGACATTGAAACCAAGCTTGGGGCCTCGTTCTATGCTGTAGGTAAGAGAACTAAGGAGTTTGCATGGCCATAATCTCATTTTGGCAGGTGTGGCAAAGCCCATATGAGAAACAGTCCAAACATCCATCCTGATGTGGACACCCCGAACATTGTTTCTACTCCTGTTCAGGCTACGCTGTCCAATCTGCCTTCGGATTTCAAGAAGCTAGTTTGATTTCCTATGGTTTATGTTTATATTAGCTTATATCTCAGCTAGTAATGGTGGTGTATTGGGTTTAGAAAATTTTGGTTGAATCAGGCCCTATATTTGGAATAGTTCATTTTTTCCATATGATTGTAAAGGCCCTTGTGCCTCTCTGAGATTTAACTATGCTTTTACTTTAAGGGGAAGGGGTATCTTTGTATCCCATCGAGATAGGAGAACAGGCCTGACGCCGTGCTGTGTCAAGAACACACTTGATTTTTGAAGGACAAGTTTTTTAATTGTATTGTAATGACCCTCTGTTGAAGTAATATAAATTCTTTATTTACAAAAAAAAACAATACAATTTGGCATAAACAAGAGGAGTATCACAATCAACAATTAACTTTACATTGCACTAAAATGACATAGGATAAGGTTTACAATCACTCATATGAAACTGAGAAAGTAAATATGTAGAATACTTAGGTTGATACAAGAATATAACAGTATCCATATGTCAAATTTGATAACCCAATAAATAATATAATAGGTCTAAATCAGTCATTTCAAATTGTTGTTTAAGATTGTTTTTCATTTCCTATATAAATGTAAGCTAGATGTTAGTAAGGATAATATCACACACATAAAGTAACACAATGAGGACACCATCATAAAATTTATTAACACACATATTTGGATCAGATATACTCCACTTAAAACCATTCTTTAAGAAACAAGCATCAATTTTCTCATACCTGTTAGATTTTTATCATTCAAGCTAGCTTTATATTAGGATCTTTAACTGAGAGAATAACAAGCAGAACAATCAAACACAAGAGACAATGAACACAATGTTTTTCCTCAGGGAAACCATAAATGGATAAAACTCCGCAACTTCTTCAGAGATAGAATCAGCACCAAAAGTAAAACCCCAAAACAGTAAGATGATATCCCGACAGCAGTAGCCTCTTTCTTTCTATCCCCAACAACTTCTTCTTCCTCACCTATGCACTACAACTGAGTGTGAGTGAGCGTGTGATAAATATATAGGATCACTCTCTATTTATACTAATTCCTGACTTGAAAATAACTCACTAGGGCCGACTTCTCTAGGAGAGTCTAATAACCCTAGGGCCCCGCAACTGTGGGGACTTTAACCCTTGATCAATAGGAGGGTTACCCACAATGACTTGACATGAATTGTTTGCATTATTGAATCTACCGATAGGAACATCAGGGTATGACATGACTCAAATACATTATAGATACTTATTGGAATAAACATTGGGTTATAATACATAAGATATATGGATGAATACATTTCGAAGTTACAAATACATCAACACTCCCTCTTAATTAGGAAGGTATTCTATCGACACAATTTGTCAGCACTGGTCTTCTTCTCTGTATCAGTTGGATCATCTCGTCATATTCATCTTCAAGTCATCTTCATCTTGGATATGGATCATCACTCGATCTGGATCTAGATCATCACTAGATCTAGATCATCATCACTGGATCTGGATCATCACTCGATCTGGATCATCATGGGGACATCATCACTAGATTTGGATCATCACTGGATCTGGATCATCACTGGATTTAGATCATCATCACTGGATCTGGATCATCACTGGATTTAGATCATCATCACTGGATCTGGATCATCACTGGGTCATCATCACAGGTGCTATCTCATGATTCTTGTCATCACAGGAAGCTCTACAGATCCAGCCCTTTTCCATGATGGTTGTAGGCCTAGCCTCCATGTAGGTCTTCTTCAGTGCTTATATCTGACCTTAAGTTAGAATGGCTAGAACTCACATCTGACCATGAGAGGAACACATCCAACACCATGTCAGAAAGGCACAACACTTACATTCACCAGCATGATAGGACACAAATACTATCATCTGTGAAAAGGAATCGCACTCACATCCACCAGCATGGTAGGACACACCTACTACCATCTGTGGAAAGGCACAACACTTACAATCACCATCATGGTAGGACACACCTACTACCATATGTGAAAAGGCACGTCACTCACATCCACCAGCATGATAGGACACACCTACTATCATCCGTGGAAAGGAACAACACTTACATTCACCAGCATGATAGGACACAACTACTATCATATGTGAAAAGGCTTAGCGCTCACATCCATCAGCATGATAGGACACAACTACTATCATCTATTTAAAGGCTCGGCACTCACATCCACCAGCATGATAGGACACAACTACTATCATCTGTGGAAAGTCACTGCACTTACATCTGATCATGTAGGAACCAATCCTAAAGTCACATCAGACTGGCCCTTAGCCCTAGGCTGAGGATTCCTGGTAACTGACAAGGTACCTCCATTCTCCCAGAGAATGGAATTCAACACTTAAATATGATCATGTATTAACCAATCCTACAGTCACATTAGAATGGCTCAGCACTCATATTTGACATGGAAGGAACCAATCCTCTCACCATGACAGAATGGCTCAGCCCTTACATCTAACCATGGAAGGAACCAATCCTCTCACCATTTTAGAATTTCTCACGGACTCATCACTTCCCCTTGGGGGAAAAATCGATATGGAGAACACCAAGCTTCTCTGCACCATATTCCTAATATAGTGATACTTGATCTCAATATGATTCAAGTTTTCATGGAACACTGGGTTCTCCGATAACTTCGCACAACTCCGGTTGTCGCAATATATACAAGTAGCATCTAATTGGAGATCAAATAAATCAGACAGTAGCTTCCTCAGCCATACTACCTCATAACTAGCTGAACAAGTTGTGACATACTCTGCTTCAGCTGTACTCAGTGCCACACAAGAAGGTTTCCTGCTAAACCAGGATATCACACCTGATCCCATATTGAAGCAGCATCCTCAAGTGCTCTTCCTATCGATGGCACTACCTGCCCAATCTGAATAAACATAACCTTCCAGGATAATATTTTGATTCACCTCATACTTCAGCCCATAATCAACTATACCCCTTAGGTACCTCAGAATATGCTTTGCATCAATCAAGTGAACATGTCTTGGATCTGTCAGGAACTGGCCCAAAGTGTTCACAGCAAATAAAATATATGGTCTCATGTTCTTCAGGTACATCAAGGACCCAATCATCTGACAATACATCGTAGCATCAACCGACTCTGATGAACCATCGCTCAATAGCTTCAGGTTCGATGCCATAGGTGTGGTCATGGCCTTGTAGTCCATCATCCCAAATATCTTCAGGATCTCTAGTGCATACTTCCCTTGTCCAAGGAAGATTCCATCTGCATTCTACCACACCTCCATGCCTAGAAAATAGTGCATCATACCCAAGTCTTTCATCTCAAAATCTGTAGAAAGCTTCCTCTTCGTATCAGTAATTAAACTATCCATACCTATTACAAACATATCATCTACATACAATAGGAGTATCACTGGGTTACCATATTCAACCTTGTAGTAAAGGTTGGAATCTGCTTTACTCTAGGTAAAGCCCAAACTGGATAGAAAGCTGTCAATTCTACCGTACCATGTCTTGGGTTCCTATTTCAAACCGTACAAGGCTTTCTTCAATTTACACACATGAGACTCCCTGTCATGTGTCTCAAAACTGAGTGGATGCTCCACATACACTTCCTCTTCCATTATGCCATTCAAGAAAGTAGTCTTGACATCCATCTAGTGTATCTTCCATTTCATCACTGTAGACAGAGCAAGTATTGATCTGATGGAAGTGTATCTAGGTACAGGTGCAAAAGTTTATTCGTAATCTATTCCTTCTTTCTGGGAGAATCCATGAGCCACAAATGTTGCTTTATATTTCTCTATGCTACCATCTGCAGCATGCTTGATTTTGTAGATCCATTTGGAAATTACAATAGACTCCCCTTTTGGTCTTGGGACAACATCCCAAACATCATTCTTCATGATCAATTGATACTCTTCGATCATAGCATCCTCCCATTCTTTCCTTTCTATCGCTTCTTCATAGTTGGAAGGTTCTTTATCGATGAAGTCACATAATAAGGCTACATAACCAGAGTAGGACCTGGTTCTTTTTCTTTCTCTATAATTTTCTTCTGGAGCCCCATCTCTTTCTACACCTTGGATAGCTTCACATACCCAAGTAGGTTTCCTCTTGTGAGGATTCTTCTCCTGAGATGGATCTACAGGTTCTTAAGGTTCTTCAAATTCTCGATCTTCTTCTTGAATTTCTTCGATTATGGTTGTGTCATGAATTTTGGGTACTTCTGTTTCTTCAGGTTCTTCAGCAGGTCTCTTTTTGGATTTGTTGTAAGCTAAGTCTTTGTCAAATTTTACATCCCTGCTGATGTCAATTTTCTTGAATCCTGGGAAGTATATTCTGTAAGTCTTCGAGCTTTAAGAGTATCCCACAAATATACCCTTCTTTCCTGAAGGATCTAACTTTGTCCTCTTTTCTTTCAGAATGTGTATGTATACTGGATAGCCAAATATTCTGAGATGGCTGACTTCTGGTTTCTTACCAGAAAAGACTTCTTCAGGTGTCTTGTTCTCGAGTACTCTGTGTGGAGTATGGTTCTGTACATACATCGCTGTTCTGGTATGCCCATAGATGCATGGGAAGATCTTGATCATGAAGCATGGCCCTTGCAGCTTCCATGATCGTTCTATTCTTCCTTTCGGCAACCCCATTCTATTGTTGATTATATGGAGTAGTTAACTCCCTCTTAATCCCTGAATCTTTGCATAATGCTTTGAATTCATTTGATGTGAATTCTCCACCATTATCTTATCGAAAGGTCTTGATCTTATTTTCAATGTGATTCTCGATCAAGGATTTGAATTCCTTAAAATTGCTAAATACCTCGTCTTTGTTCTTCATGAAGTATATCCATGTCTTTCTAGAAAAATCATCAATAAAAGAAACATAGTATATATACCCACTTAATGAACTGGATGACATCAGACCACATACATCGGAGTGAATGATTTTCAAGATTCCTTTTGCCTTGCTCTCACTACTTGGAAATGTCTTCTTTGTGTTCTTTCCTTTTGCACATCCTTTGCAGAAACCGTCATGTTTTGACTGGATTTCTAGAAGTCCTTCAATAGCATTGCTTGCAAGTGGTGGTTCTCTATAATGCACATGTGCAAGCCTTCTATGCCAAAGTTCATTTGGCTCTACTGTTTCATGGACCAAAGCTTGTTCTGGATGGCCCTTCAATTTGTATAATCCTCCTTCTTGTTCCCCAATTACTACTAGATCATCAATAGTATTTCCTTTTTGCCACATGAGAACTTAGCCATCTACAAATGCAACCTTCATGCCTTTTGCATCCAATGTAGATATGGAGACGAGGTTCATCTTTAGTTCTGGTACAAACAATACATCCTTTATCGTCATAGACTTTCCAGAGTCTAGCTTATAGGAGGATTCCCCACTATTGTTTATTGGATACTGGTAGTCATCTCCAAGTTTCACCTTGTGGGGTGATTCATGTTCTGATAGTTTCACAAAGGATTCTTTGAATCATGTCATATGTTTGGAGGCCCCACTGTCTATAATCCAATCATTGTTTCCATGTATGATGTTTCTCATGAGAGAGGAAATCAAGACATATTCTTCATCACTTGAAGAATCATCACTTTCTTATCTGATTCTCTTTGAGGAAGGTTCATCATCGATCTGCAGCATGAGCATGATGTCTTCTCTTGTTTCCCTTCTTCTTATTTTTATTTTTAGGACAATATTTTGCAAAGAGTCCTACTTAATCACAGGTATAACATATGATTCTAGACAAATATTTTCTAGTGTTACTTTTATGGAAGTGCTTACCTCTAGAGTGATGAGAACTTCTTTTTCTTTTCTTGGAGTGTACTGTGAGAGCTTCATCTTCACTTCCCATCTTTTCTTCTCGAGCTACTATCTGAGCTTCTTCTTGAGAGCATTCTTCCCATAGTCTGCTAAATTTGACTAGCTTCTTTCTAGCACAGATCCCTTGAATAAAGGAGTCCCATGATCTAGGGAGACCATTTAAGGTGGTCATTACAATCTCTGCATTCTCCACTTCTTCATCCACTGCTTCAAGTTGTTCTTTGATCTAGGAGACCCTTGTGAAGTATGACTATATGGTCTCCGCATTCTGTATTTTTACATTCTTCAACTGGTTCCTCAAAGTCATCTTTTGATTTATGTTCTTTCCTTCAAACAGTTTGGTCAGGGCATCAAACATAGCTTTAGGTGTCTTTAGGGAGGAAACCTGTGGTATGAGGTGATCCTTGATTGAAACAGCAATAATCCTCTTAGCCATGACCAAATTCTTTTTGTGCAAGGCCTTGGCCTCATCTCCCTCTGGAACTGGAACCTCCTCATTGATTTAGGATTCCAATTCATTTTCTTCCAGGACCAGGGAGATCCTATACTTCCAGGCTCGAAATTTATCAACTCCCTCAATATTTTCATCAATATTGGTATGATGAGACATATTAAATGAGAACCTCAAATGGAAATACAAAAGATTTAGATCTTAGCAGGTCAATATGTCGGATCTAGATTTGGAGCTGAATTTCTGCATTGCTGGTTCAGGAGCAGATTAGGGTTTGAATTTCCTGGGGTTCTGTTCAACCAAATGCTTTGATATTGATATCTAGACTTTGATTTTGAGGAGGAGTTCAATCTAGGCCTAGGCTCACTCAAAAATTCCACTTCTGTGGAAAGCCCTAATTTCCAACAGTAGTGTTGAGTCAAAAACTGAAAATACTCAGAATCGTATTCTGCTTCGACAGAAAGATGCGCACTAGAGAGGAGAGTCAGCCCAATCTCCTTTTGCTGAAAATATGTGGAGAGAGATCCAAAAGGTAGGAATCCCTAGTTTCTGCAGCTGCACAGTGTCTTTTTCTTAGGTTAGCTCTGATACCATGTTAGATTTTTATCATTCAAGCTATCATTATATTAGGATCTTTAACTGAGAGAATAACAAGCACAACAATCAAACACAAGAGACAATGAACACAATGTTTTTCCTCGGGGAAACCATAAATGGAGAAAACCCCGCAACTTCCTCAGAGATAGAATCAACACCAAAAGTAAAACCCCAAAACAGTAAGATGATCTCTCGACAGTAGTAGTCTCTTTCTTTCTAGCCCTAGCAACTTCTTCTTCCTCAGCTATGCACTACAACTAAGTGTGAGTGAGTGTGTGATAAATAGAGAGGCTCACTCTTTATTTATACTAATTCCTGACTTGACAATAACTCACTAGGGCTGACTTCTCTATGAGAGTATAATAACCCTAGGGCTTCGCAACTGCGGGGACTTTAACCCTTGATCAATAGGAGGGTTACCCACAATGACTTGACATGACTTATTTACATTATTGAATCTCCCAATAGGAACATCGAGGTATGCCATGAATCAAATATATTACAGATACTTCCTGAAATAAACATTGGGTTACAATACATAAGATATACGGATGAATACATTCCAAAGTTACAAATACATCAACAATACCAAGCTCTAGGTGCATGTTTAATACCATATAAACACTTGTGTAATTTTCATTCTAAACTTGAATTTCTAACTGTAATAAATCCAAGAGGTTGTTTCATATAATTTGTTTCGCAAAATCACCATTCAAAAATGCACTTTTAAAATTAGTTTGGTGTATTTCCCAATGATAAGATGCAAAAAGAGAAAGCATAGTTCTTATTTTGTTCATTTTAGCAACTAGAGCAATAATTTCTGTGTAGTCGATACCTTCTTGTTGAGAAAATACTTTTGCTACTAATAGAGCTGTAACATACCTCAAAATTCAAATAATAATAATTTTTCTATAACCATATATCTTCAGGCATATTAAAAAAATTCCTAATTGTTAAGGGAAAATACCAATAAAATAAACCTTGGACATCTTTAATGGTAAAATTCAACTCTCTACATTCATTCTCAGGCTTAGGGACCACTGTAACAGTCATTCCTCCATTGACAGATGCAACCAAAATAGTTATTTCCGCACTAAAGTGACTTTTCTTCCTTCTGCCTTCCGGGTGGAACTTGGAAATCAAAAAACCAACAATCGATACCTCCATTTGACCACTTTCCTCCTTCCACACTCCATATCTGCCTTCCGCACCATTGATCCTTTTGGGAACAACCTTGACTGTCGATATTTCTTTGATGCGGAAATCAGACTTCAGAGACTTTAAATTCCATTAATCTTATTTTTGGACTTTCCGTATTCCGCATTATTCATCGGCTTTCCGCACCGTTGATCCTTTTGGGAACAACCTTGACCATCAATATTGGTTTGATGTAGAAATAGGATCTCGAAAATTCAAGTTTCGTTAATCCTTTTTCTGTACTTTCCACCTTCAACATTCTGCATTGGCTTTCTGCACCGTTGATCCTTGCAGAAACAACCTTGACCGTCAATCTTTCTTTGATGCGAAAATCAGACTTCAAAAACTTTAAGTTCTGTTAATATTATTTATGGACTTTCCATATTCTTCATTCCGCAATAGCTTTCCTCACCGTTGAACCTTTCGGGAACAACCTTGACCATCGATCTTTCTTTGATGTGGAAATCGGATCCCAAAAACTCCAAGTTCTGTTAATCTTACTTCTCGACTTTCTTCCTTTTGCATTCTGCATCGGATTTCTGCACCGTTGATCCCTGTGGAAACAACCTTGACCCTCGATCTTTCTTTGATGTAGAAATCAGATTTCATGTACTTAATGTCTTGCCTTGTCATTGTTTCCTGTTTCCCGCCTCTTGCCTTCCACAAGTTCTATAAAGGGTGATTCCATGAAGGTGGGTAACAATTTTTGGCCAAATCTAGCAATGAAAACCTCATTTTTTACTCATGTGATAGATAGAAGCCCTCGAAATGCATATATGCCATGTGAATTTCAACTTGCAATAAAAAAACTAATTGTAGAATATTATGGTTGCTTCCCAATGATATTTTTTTTAAATATTCCGATGTAATTTAATGTGTGAAAATTTTCTTTTAATGAACTGTGTGACCTTAAAAATTTGAAGAAGATAATAAGCGGCTCGTGTCCAACGCCAATAATTCAATCTTATATTAATAATTTAAAAAATATATATATGCGAGCATAATCTACACATAATGCACTATGGTCTGCATATTTTTTTGTTAATTTATTTCGCAATATACAATTATTTATTATTTTTCAAAAGTGACCACATCTGATTTCAGCATCATTTTATACACATGTGTGTCCATCCCAGCTTTTTTTTCACTGTTTTAAAAAATTGAAAAACCAAAGACACCCTTTAGAAGAGGACACGCCGATGTGTGGGTTGTGTATTTTTTATGAAATTTTTGGATGGGTATATTTTACCCTGCGTATTTTTCTTTGAGTTACTTTGAAGTTGTTGTCTGGTTTTCTGAGGGTAAGTTTTAGAACTAATTAAAAAAAACCCGTATGAATGCCAAAATGCATGCATGATATCTCAATCGATAGAGGATTCGGTGACGAATCTATTGGTATGAACTCCGCTCAGTTGTGTGCCATGAATGGCAGGGTTTACACCCCTAGAAGACACATAGAAAAATTGATTTTCTTGAAAGAGGGATAAATCTCCATTTTTCAAGCCCTCGATTGAGGTATTAAGCTTGATCGAGCTACTCTTAAATACCTGAAAAAAATATTTGTACATGACTACCAATATACTAGCATATTTTTTCAGGATATAATATTTAGCTTATAAATATTATATATATGTATTATATATAATATTATGTTCATGTAGGACATTTTAGAAATGGGTTTGAAGGACCCATCTAAAATAATTTAAAAAAATTACAAAAGAATAAAGTGGAAATAGGAAATTATAATTTTTTAAAGATGGTAAATGTAAAAAAATATAAAAAAACATAAGTGAAAAAATATAAAAAATATAAAAATAATGAAATAAAAAATAAAAAAGAATAAGAAGAAGGATACTTATACTCAACATTGTAATAAATATAAAGAATTTAAATTTTTTTATTTTTCATATCCGAATAAATGATAAGAATATAAATGCATAAGAAGAAGAATTGAAGGAGGAATAATATAATACTTATAACCATAGTGAAATATACTAGTAACAAGGGAAGTTGTGCTTTGTTTTTTATATTTAGTTTTTTGAAACTATGAAAGAGGCATCAAAGTTTAGGGAACAAAAAAACTCTTTCCATAGTTCACCTAGAACATATAATTATAATTCTCTCATTGTATAGATAAATATGTACATAAACATAATTGACAATTATAACCTCTTACCAATCTGTTTCATTTAGACATGAGTTCATTAAGAATATAGCAAATGGATAAGACTCATGAAATAAACATGACATGCCAACTCGCTCAACTCATAAAAAAAAAAATTTCGTAGTGATAATAATATGTTGTGCCCCATATATGAAACCTTGTGACCCTCCTTATAACTAAATTTAATGAAGTTTAAATTTTTTCTAGACCAAAGATATTAACAAAAACATTGAACTCTATGTTGAAAAGAGACATGGATTTAAAAAACACTATAGATGACAATGATTATGAATATTGTGTGCAGTGACCAAGTGGACAAACTATTGTTTGTAGCAAAGTGACCATGACTTAGATACAATAAACCCTTCAATGCATCCTAGCGTGATAACTCAAAACTTTAACCAATAGTTGTGAAACCTTGATGGTGATGCTAGGGATTCATTTTGGGGCTTTAACAATAATTTTAGAGTCTGTGAACTACATGCATTTAATTTTTTTTAATGATTATATTCAAGTAGTATCATGGTTTGTTTTCATTAGAATTCAACATCTAGCTTGTTTATGTCATCAGTGGTTGGTAAGGAATTTCAACATCATTTGATTCCTATCAGCAATATATCCAATGTGTATAAAATGTAGTATAGAAATGTAGTGAAATTTTTAAAATACTAAAAATACTTTGCTCCTTCGTCTATAATTTTTAATTTTAAAAAACTACAATTATGTGATATGACTTTGAATTTACACTAATTTTTATCTTAATCGTCATGTTCTATTCCGCCCTGGGCTCTGAGCTTTAAATATCTAACCTAAGGATCTATACCATAGGTATATCATAGTCCTAAGAATCCAGGTCGAGTGGACACAACTTGTCTAAGTTCAACTCATCAGCTCAATTTCATGATTCATTGTCATAGTATTGTTTTTGCATTGAACCAATGAGAGCAATGATGCATGCAATTCAGTTGATGAGCTGAACTTAGGCAAGTTGTGTCTACTTGACCTAAATTCTCAGGACTACGATCTACCTATGGTATAGATATTTAAAGCTCAGAGCCTAGGGTGGAATAGAATAGAATGATTAAGATAAAAATTAGTGTTCCATTCATAGTCATATCACATAATTGTAGTTTTTTAAAATTAAAAATTATATACTAAGGAGAAAAGTATTTTTAGTACATTTAGAGAAATGAAAATGTGAGCATGAAAAAAATGACCTCATTTCCTTGGGTTATATCAATGTCCATTGTTTACTCTTCAAAACTGTTATTGTGCCACACATTTGCAGTTAATTTTGCTAGTAAATTATTGAATGACATTAGAATTTACATCAATAACACATGACTAAACATGATACTAATTCTCATTTCGATAAGAATTGAAAATGTTCAATGACATGAATTCAAATGGGGATTCAAAATACAAGGTGTTTAAGGATATTTTGGAAGACTTTATTAAATTAAAAGCTCGATCGAGCTTTTTAAAAATTTAACTAAAAAAATATTCGAGTGCCCATATTCGTGTGTGCACACAAATATGGACACCCAAAAATTTATTTAATCAAAGTTTTTCAAAACTCGTATTGTTCATGGGAACAAGGTCTTCGAATTCAATTAAAATCAAACATAGAATTATATGATAATAAAATTTAATAAAACATAATTTCGACTAGAAAAACAATACTTGTGGGTAATAATACATACCATGAAGAAGAAACAAGTAAAAGCGTTACTACTGCCACTTCCTCTAGGTTTTATGTGTAGATATTAGTCATGGAGTAATTGGAGTTATAGATGTTGGATTAATAGATGATCAATCATATCTATAACTCCAATTACTCCATGACCCATATCTACAAATGAATATAGATGACCCTTTTCTATCCAACAAATGTAGTGAATTATATCAAAGGTTTGTTGCCTATTTATAGTAAAAATGATTAAAGATGCTCGATCGAGATTCTTTTAACCCTCGATCGAGATTTTTTTTAACCCTCGATTGAGCACTTGGACCTCTATCGAGGGTTTTTCAAAAGCTCAATCTAGGGTTTAAGAAAACCTTGATCGAGGGTTTAAAAAAACCTCGATCGAGGTCTTAACACCTCGATCGAGGGTTTGGAAAAAGATCGATCAAGGTACGTTTTTGTGTTTTTTCCAAAATTGCGTTGCCAAAATTTGTAACCCACCTCCATGGATGCACCCTAAACCGTTGATCTCTTCTATGTCTTTAATCATGACCGTTGATTTGCTTTCTTTTATGGATCATTGTTTAACTGTATGGATCAATGTTTATCACTGTGGAATCAACTAGTTGTGATTTAACTTGGGGTTTTTGTTTTACAGTAAGTTAAACCAAATATGGAGGTTAAATATGGATTCATACCATGAATTAAGGTTTTTTTCCCAATGTACATATATTTCATTCGTAACATCGAAAATATATAAATCTAAACCATAAACCAACATTATTATATCAATCGACAATCCAAGTTTGAAATGCAAAAGTAAAGGAAGGTTTACATAAATCGATTCATTCAGGAAAAACATAGTAGAATATCCGATTACTTACAACAACATAGGATATGTGGTAGGCCTTATATATGAATCGTCCCCTTCCCAATAAGGATATGTGTAACTAAGAAGTGAAATTATAACTCTTCTAGAATAGAAAACACAATAATGCATTATCCCCTGTAAATATCTAAGAATTCTCTTTGCTTCTTTCCAATGAATTTCATAAATATTTTGCATAAACATTAAAACCATATTGACTAAAAAATACAGAACACATATGTTGTGTGTCAAATATGTCAAACTCTGCACAAGATAATGATACAATTTGGCATCAACAAGAGGAGTATTACAATTAACAATTAAATTTACATTGCACTAAAATGACATAGGAGAAGGTTTACAATCACTCATATGAAACTGAGAAAGAAAATATGTAGCATACTTAGGTTGATACAGGAATATAACATTATCCATATGTCAAATTTGATAATCCAGCAAATAATATAATAGGTCTAAATCAGTCATTTCAAATTGTTGTTTAAGATTATTTTTCATTTCCTATATAAATGTAAGATAGATGTTAGTAAGGATAATACCATACACATAAAGTAACACAATGAGGACACCGTCATAAAATTTCTTAACATACATTTTTGGATCATATATAATCCACTTAAAACCATTCTTCAAGAAACAAACATGAATTTTCTCATACCAAGCTCTAGGTGCATGCTTAATACCATATAAAGACTTGTGTAATTTTCATTCTAAACTTGGATTTCTAATAATAATAAATCCAAGAGGTTGTTGCATATACTTTTTTTCACAAATATCATCGTTCAAAAATGCACTTTTTAAATTAGTTTGGTGTATTTCCCAATGATAAGATGCAAAAAGAGAAATCATAGTTCTCATTTTTTTCATTTTAGAAACTGGAGAAAGAGTTTCTGTATAGTCGATACCTTCTTGTTGAGAAAATACTTTTGATACTAATCGAGCTGTAACATACCTCAAAATTCAAATAATAATTTTTTTCTTCTATAACCATATATATTTAGGAATATTAAAAGAATTCCTAACTGTTAAGGGAAAATACCAATAAAAGAAACCCTGGCCATCTTTAATGGTAAAATTAAACTCTACCTTCATTCTCAGTCTTAGGGACAATTGTAATAGTCGTCTCGCCATTGACAGATGCAACCAAAATAGTTATTTCCTCACTAAACTGAGTTTTCTTCCTTCCGCCTTCTGGGCGGAAATCGAAAATAAAAAAACCAACAATCAATGCCTCCATTTGACCACCTTCTACCTTCCGCACTATGCATCTACCTTCCACACCATTGATCCTTTTAGGAACAACCTTGACCTTCGATCTTGATTTGATACGAAAATCGGACTTCGGAGACTTTAAGTTCCATTAATCTTATTTATGAACTTTCCATATTCTGCATTCTACATCATCTTTCTGCATTGTTGATCCTTTTGGGAACAACCTTGACTGTTGATATTGATTTGATGTGGAAATTGGATCCCAAAAACACCAAGTTTCGTTAATATTTTTTCTGTACTTTCCTCCTTCATCATTTCGCATCGGCTTTCCACACCGTTGATCCTTGCGGAAACAACCTTGACCGTCAATCTTTCTTTGATGCGGAAATCGGACTTCAAAAAATTTACGTTCTGTTAATCTTATTTCTGTACTTTCCGTATTCTACATTTCGCATCGGCTTTCTGCACCGTTGATCCTTTCGGGAACAACCTTGACCATCAATATTGATTTGATGCAGAAAACGGATCCCGAAAACTCCAAGTTCCGTTAATCTTAATTCTCGACATTTTTCCTTCCACATTCTGCATTGACTTTATGCACCATTGATCCTTATGGAGACAACCTTGACCCTTGAACTTGGCTTGATGCAGAAATAAGATTTCAAAAACTTAACGATTTGCCTTGTCTTGTTTCCTATTTCCTACCTTTTTCCTTCCACAACTTCTATAAACCGTTGATCTCTTCTTCGGCTTTAATCATGACTGTTGATTTTATTTCTTTTATGGATCATCGTTTAACTGTACGGATCAATTTTTATCACCGTGGAATCAACTGGTTGTGATTTGAATTGGGGTTTTTGTTTTACCATAAGTTAAACCGAATATGGAGGTTAAATATGGATTCATACCATGAATTAAGGTTTTTTTTCCCAAAGTACATATATTTCATTCGTAACATCGAAAATATATATATCTTAACCACAAACCAATGATTATTATATCAATCAACAATCCAAGTTTGAAATACAGAAGTAAAGGAAGGTTTACATAAATCGATTCATTCAGGAAAAACTTAGTAGAATATCCAATTAGTCACAACAACAGAGGATGTGAAAAAAATATGGAAAGTAAACGTTGCGAAGAAGATCAATATCAATTGACGAGGTTGATCGGGGGAGCCAATCAATGGCTGTGAGTTATTTCGCTGGGTGAACTAGCATAGTCGAAGAAAATCTTGATGGGCATGATACTTTATGAAATCCGCCCTATTCCTAATGAAGTCCACCGTTGATCTAGATTTGACGGTCCTTCGGTCATTTCGTTGGTGCAATAGTAAGGGAGTTAAAATATGGAGAGGGGAGAGAAATCATTTATGAAATCGAATACACAATAGATTTGATATCCGCTCTTGGTTGAATGCCTATGGGACCATTGGCAGGGTGAGGTTAATTTAGTAGATCTACCAAGTTTAGAACCAGACTAAAAACTAATGACAATCAATCTAAAGAATGCTACAAAGGAGCCTCACAATCAGATTCAGACAACAAAAATTTAAGGTGTTCTCATAAGCAACAATGAAATCATAGATCGACACCATAACCAACATTATCATTTCAATTGACATTCTACAATCAAGAACCAAAATTAATGAAGGTTAAGCAACATTGATACAAACCGGAAAACACAGTTAAAAGTAGGAATAAGGTTTGAAACAGAGGATTCCATTCATAGATACAAACTTATCAATTCTAAATCAATCAAGTATTTATTCTGAAACCATCAACAGATTTACAACAGTCGGAACTAAGTAATTCTACTAGGAACCAAATATTAATTGCTACAGTAATAACATTGCACATAATAAATAAATTTTAGAGAAACAAAGATATTTTTTTTACAGAAAATGCATACATAATACTGCCTTGAAGTATAATTGCAATTCAACATTTTACATATACATCCTACTGTACTAGAATCATTCACAAGAAACAGAGTAGGAACCTAGCACCAACGTTGGGAAAAGAAAAGTGGAGAAGTTGTTCCTCCCAACCAACTCTCAGAGCAACCAAATTACTTGCTCCACAACCCCCGAGCATGTTTGCTGAACCACAAGCGAAAAATATCTTTATGCTCCATCTCTTGCATTATACAGATTTTAATCCCCGTCCAATGCTAGCCTCTTGCTGCTCATGGACATACTATTAAATTGTATTTTTTCCTAGGACTTGGTCATTTATGAGCCTCCTTCTCTTAGCAACTCAACTAGGAGCGTAGACCTGATTTTTGGGGATGATTCCTCCTGCATATTGAGTTCTCACTCAGTGGTATTTGCCACATGTCATTTTCCTCTTGTGGTTCAACAAACTCTCTTTCAACATCTATATCCACTTTTGTTCCCCTTGAGCATAATTTATTAAATAGGTAATGTTTTATTACAAAAAGTGTTTTATTCTTGACATTCCTATCAAATAATAATCAAATTATTTTCCAGAAGAATTAATAATTATCAATTCAGGGGGTATTACATACACCTCCCCTTAAAATATAACACTACTCTCGGTGTTATAACTTTTGATTTTATTCATCCATGTTAGCCTCTTGGAATAAACCTGAATATACCTCCTTCATATTATTTTCTAGCTCCCAAGTAGCTTCTTCTGGACTAAGGTTCTTACATTACACCTTTACTTGTCCGATGGTACAGTTCTAGAGTAAAAGTTCTCTCATGTCGAGTATGCGCTCTGGTTCCACTTGGAACTCTCCCTCTGTTTCCAACTAGATTACATTCCAGTCAATTACATGAGAAACATCATGAACATAAATTTTCAATATAGAAACGTGAAACAAATTATGTACTTTAATATTGGGTGGTAAGGCTAACTGGTATGCAACCGACCCTACTTTAGCTAGAATTTCAAATGGCCCGCAATAATTGGGTGCCAATTTCTTATAATTTCCCAATCTCAAGGTACTTTCTTGGGCTTTACCCTTATGTATATATGATCACCCACCTAGAACTCTCTAGGAGTTTTTTTTGTTAGGATTATTAATCCTCCCTTGTCCAAATTTGGTCATATGTCTAAATTAGGAGTCATGTCTAAATCGGGAGTCCATCCAGTCTATTTATAGTCATTAGCACCATTGGTTAAACTGGACCTAAATGGGGCACATGTTTCAGTTACATAAGTATGGGGAACACTAATTGAGGCTCACTGCCACTTATTGCACTTGATTGCATAAGTTTAGGAGTCTCCTAGATCAATCCCTATAATTTAGGAAGCAACTGGGAGTGTCGAAACCAACCAAGGTCAGTTCACTTCCATTAATGACTAGTCAAGCCAAGTTAGGAGTCAGTTACATTCAGTTCTGGCCCTCTACATTCAGTTAAATAATGGTTTAATTAATTGCACACATGTGGGGCGCTTTTCTCACCTACCACAGTCAGTTAACCATTATTTAATATTAAATGTAACACTTGGTTGTGTTTTAGAACTCCAGTGATGATTTAGACAAGGACAGTTAACTACTGGGTCCTCCAATTGTGATTTAGACAAGTACAGTTAACTACTGGGTCCTCCAATTATGATTTAGACAAGTCTTGGTTACCTACAGTCAAGTATAGTCATCAATTCGAACTTCCTCATGTGGATTCGAATTGCTTGTGGCTATTAAAGCCATTTTACATTATTGTAATTATTATCTGAATTACTTTTTGATTAATGAAAGCATTCACAGCTGCAAGCCTTTTGTACTGTTTCATTCTTCAATTGCTGAGTAAATTGTGAGATCTTCTTTGTGAGTTTTGTTTTTTGTCTACAGATCTATATGCTCAAATTTACATGGTATCAAAGCCTCGGTGGACAAGACTCCTCTCCTCCTCAAATCTCCACCCGGATCACTTTGTTTGTTTGATTGTGTGACAGGTTATCAGGTTTTCTTACAGCATTCGCTACAAGCAGCCTCTACTTCTCATTGCATTCGCTACAGCAGCTTAGTTCTTCCTATTACTTCGAAATGGCTCATCAAATAGAGCCTCTCACTCCCTTCAACTATCACCAGTGGAAGGATGACATGAAAGTATTGCTCTGCACCAAGCATCTCTTCAGACTTGTAGAAGAAACAGAGGAAGATCTAGAATCAGAGAAAGACAAAGTTAAGTACATGAACAGGCTTGATGAAGCTATTGGACTAATGCAACACTCAGTCTCTAGGGATCTTAAATTTCACATCCAAGACTTGGACACTCCCAAGGAGGTTTGGGACAAGCTTGCTTCTTTGTTTGATAAGCATGATGAGATGAGGATTCATCAGCTAGAAAATGATCTGATTACTCTCAATCCATCAGATTTCGAATCTCTAAATGAATTCTTCTCAAAGTTCAATAACCTGATATATCAGTTGAAGCAATGCAAAGTGAAGAAGGATGAAACCCAGCTCATTCTTGCTATTCTCACCAAGCTCAATTCAGACTACTCAGTCTTTGTATCCACCTTCCAAATGGTAAGGCTCACTACTCCAAATTGGAAGATGCCAACTCTTAATGATTTCATTCAATCTCTTATTTCTGAAAATGATAAATTGATCCAAATGGGGATCATTCGATCTCCCAAAGATCTAGCTCTTGTTGCAAGAGGAGATAAGGTAGCAAATGACAGAGGGAAGCAAAGAGATGAGTCTGAACAGTCAAAAGAACCTTCAAGTTCGAAGAGAATCAAGAAGAATAGCAAAGGCAAGATCCTATGCCCTTACTGTGGAAGGGGCTTCCATTCAGAAAGCTCTTGTATGAGAAGACAACTTGATGAAATGGGTCTTCTTTTGAAAAGGCACAACATTTCTGTACCTGCTAGCGCAAGGAAGGAAGAATCTGAAGAAGAAGAAGAAGAAAACCCAAAGAAAGGACATGCACTGAAAGCTTGCTGCACATCAACACCTGCTTTCCTCATTGATTTTGGAGCTTCCAACCATATGGCTACATCCATAGAATGATTCTCTTCTTTTCAGTCTTTTGATGGTCCTAGTATTCAGATGGGCAATAACAGTAAAGTACAAACCAAAGGGAAGGGCTCTATCCAACTTGAACATGGAAGGTTCAAAGATGTGTTGTTTGTTCCCTCACTAGCTTCAAACCTGTTATCTGTCTATCAGATGACCCATACTGGATCTCCAAAGCAAGTGATCTTTGGTCCTGAATCAGTGGATATCACAGATATCTCTACTGGGAGCATCATAGCAAAGGGTATTGCGAATCATGCTTCAAGAGCATATGAGTTCTCACATTTCATGCCTTCTTCAGAACCAGTGCACTCTCAGCAGCCACCAGCAAGGGAAGGTAAAAACATTGCATCTACTTCTTTTACAGCTTCTACTAGTATTGCAGATCCATCTATATTAGTTTATGACATTAAGATTCAGGGTGACTCAGATCTAGATTCAGTCCCTACTTCCAAACTGGAAGCTAGGAAGATGACTGAAAACTCACCTGACACTCAGAAAGAAAAGACTCTTGCGCTATGTCATATTGTTTTGCCTCCTTCAGAGAGATGCAATAGACTTCCTGTAAAATGCAATATGGCAAGGGATCAGTCTTCCTACATTCAAAAGAATGGATATGATCATACACCTCTTCATTCAGCAAGAGACAAAGGTTACAGTCCTCCTTCCTTCCATCATCAGTTTTGGAGAAAAAGGAGAAGTCTACATGCCAGGCCCCAGAATACCTGTGCATAGCACACCATGCATGCTGCTTCACTACCTCACAGAGATGAAGATTGCAGCAACATATTTTCAAGTTTTTCAAACTTGAGACCTGATTCTACCTGCTTAGATAGAAGAAGGACTTTTTTCCCATGTGGTTTTTTCCCTAGTTACTTGTATTAAGCAGTTACTTTATTTTACTTGATGTATTGGGTGACCTATGGTCTTAATTACCAGGGCCCACAGTTTGTCCAAGTTAGCATTCCGAGGGGGTGTTAGGATTATTAATCCTCCCTTGTCCAAATTTGGTCATATGTCTAAATCGGGAGTCCATCCAGTCTATTTATAGTCATTAGCACCATTGGTTAAATTGGACCTAATTGGGGCACATGTTTCAGTTACCTAAGTATGGGGAACACTAATTGAGGCTCACTGCCACTTATTGCACTTGATTGCATAAGTTTAGGAGTCTCCTAGATCAATCCCTATAATTTAGGAAGCAACTAGGAGTGCCGAAACCAACCAAGGTCAGTTCACTTCCATTAATGACTAGTCAAGCCAAGTTAGGAGTCAGTTACATTCAGTTCTGGCCCTCTACATTCAGTTAAATAATGGTTTAATTAATTGCACACATGTGGGGCGCTTTTCTCACCTACCACAGTCAGTTAACCATTATTTAATATTAAATGTAACACTTGGTTGTGTTTTAGAACTCCAGTGATGATTTAGACAAGGACAGTTAACTACCGGGTCCTCCAATTGTGATTTAGACAAGTACAGTTAACTACTGGGTCCTCCAATTATGATTTAGACAAGTCTTGGTTACCTACAATCAAGTAGAGTCATCAATTCGAACTTCCTCATGTGGATTCTAATTGCTTGTGGCTATTAAATCCATTTTACATTATTGTAATTATTATCTGAATTACTTTTTGATTAATGAAAGCATTCACAGCTGCAAGCCTTTTGCACTGTTTCATTCTTTAATTGCTGAGTAAATTGTGAGATCTTCTTTGTGAGTTTTGTTTTTGTCTACAGATCTATATGCTCAAATTTACACTTTTTAAGTCAACATAACTTTTCTTCCTATTCTGGCTAGCCTACAAGTTTTGTTGTACCTGTTTCATGGTTAGTTCCATATCTTCTAATAAATGAAGTCCTAATATTAGTCTATCAACAGGGCTGCTCCATGATATTGAAGTATTACACTTACGCCCATATAAAATTTCAAAAGGACTCATACCTGCAGAAACTTGGAAATTAATGTTATAAGAAAATTCAACTAAGTGTAGGTAGTCCTCCCAATTACCTGGTTTGTCCATGACATACATCCTTAGCATGACTTCTAGAACCTGGTTTACCCTTTTAGTCTACCCATCTGTTTGTGGATGATATGCAGTACTAAACTTTAACTGGGTACCCAAGCCTTTAAAAAAGGCTTTCCAGAAATTACCTGTAAACTTCGTGTCTCTATCCGCGACTATTACCTTTAGTACGCCATGTAACCTGAATATGTTTTCAATATTAACAACTTTGTAGGTAGATTTGACAGTTATAAAATGAGCCCCTTTGCCTAATTTTTCAACCACAACCATGATGGAATCATGTTGTCTGAAATTCTTGGGCAATCCCGTGATGAAATGTATATTGATGGTCTCCCACTTCCATTTTGGAATGGGTAGTGGCTGCAACAATCCCGTGGGATGTTGATCCTCTGCTTTAACTTGTTGACATTCTAGGTAACGAACTAAGTATTCAGCCACTTCCTTTTTCATGTTTCAACAAAAGAAGTCCTTTCTAATCATTGTAATAATTTTATGATACCCAGGATGCCTCGAGTATGGTCTTTTATGTAGTTTATCCATGACTGTCAATTTAATTTTTTCCTATGTTAGGTATATACAACCTGTTTTTATACAACAATAGTCCTTGTTGGTTTAGGATAAAGTATGTTTTTACTTGTTCCTGTTCATTTTTAGCAGTATTTTCTTTTAACCTCTAATATTCCCCGTCAAAATTTCCAGTACTTAAAATCTGATCTCCTAGATCATATTCATAGCTGTTGTTGTGACACTAAATTCACATGACGACTTAGAGCGTCTGCTACTTTATTTTCTTTTCCCTTTATATGCCTTATTTCGAAGTCATACTCGCTTAGAAAGGAAAGCCATCTCGCTTGTCTTGCATTTAAATTCTGTTGATCAAATAAATATTTAAGGCTTATGTCTGACATAAGTAAAAAAATTCCTCCAATTAAGTAATGTCAGCACATTTTTAAGGCGTGAATTATAGCAGCAATTTCTAGGTCATGTGTCACATAATTCTTCTCACAATCTTTTAGTTTTCTAGATTCATAAGCTATAACACAATTGTCTTGTAGTAAAACTCCACCTAACCCATCATTGCAAGCATCAGTACATACGATGAAATCCTTGAATGGATCAGCAACTTTTAAGATCGGGGCAGTGGTTAATAGGTGTTTTAATTTGTTAAAAATTTCCTCACACTTTTTAGTCCACTCAAACTTTTTTCCTTTCTTTTGTGAGGAAGTTATGGGGTAGGCAATATTAGAAAATCCTTCTATGAGGTTCCCGTAGTATCCAGTAATTCCCATAAATGATCTGATGTCATATACATTTTTAGGAATTGACCATTCCATGATGCCTTTTACCTTATCTGGGTCGACTGATATTCCATCCTTGGACACTACGTGTCCGAGGTACTGAATCTTGTCTTTGAAAAAATCACACTTACTAAAATTTGGATAAAGTTGTTGTTCTCTTCATACTTGCAAAACTATTTTAAGATGCTCTTCGTGTTCTTGTTCATTCTTAGAGTAGATTAATATGTCGTTAATGAAGAAAACCACAAATTTACCCAGATAGTTACTTGAGATGTTGTTCATTAAACACATGAACGCAGTAGGTGCGTTATTCAACCCAAAGGGCATTACGACAAACTCATAGTGACCGTAATGGGTCCTAAATGTTGTTTTAAAAATATCTTCATCCTTTTTTCGCACTTGATGATAACCCGACCTTAAATTTATCTTTGAAAAGATATTTGCTCCATGGAACTGATCAAACAGATCATCTATCAGAGGAAGTGGGTATCGGTTTTTAATAGTCATTTTATTTAGTTTCATGTAATCTATACATAATAATAGTGTACCGTCTTTCTTTTTCACAAACAAGACCGGTGCTCCTGAGGGAGACACACTATTTTGAAGGTATTTTTTATCGATTATTTCTTGTAATTATGATTTTAGTTCCGTGATTTCGATTATGTTCATTTGATATGGATCCTTCGATGCTGGTACTGCTCCAGGTATCAGATCGATTGTGAATTCTATATCCCTTTTTAGAGGGAGTCCAGGGACTTCTTCCAGAAATATATCTTCGAACTCCTTTAAAATATTTAGGTCTTCCAGTTTAGGTTTCGTATCATTTTCCTTATCATTCATTATATATATTGCAAATACCTTACATCCTTTTCTGACTGATCTCTTCATTTGTAGAGAAAATATTTCTCTAATGGTTACCTTCCTAGGAATTCCTTTCACTTTTATATTATTTCCCTTATTATCAATACATGTAAATGTTTTATCAAAACAATTTAGCAAAACTTTATGCTCTTCAAGCCAATCCATTCCTATCAACAGATCATAAGATCCTAAAAGAAATATATTTGCATTCACATGTGTAAGAAAATCATTCAACATTATCTTACAACTTCTAACATTGCTTGTAACCTTTCTTTTTGTACATGTGGCAAACCGTACTAGCCACAACTTATCAAACTTTTCAGGAACCAAATTGCATAAATACTCTACTCTAGTTGAAATATAACTTAGGCTTGTTCCTGGATCAATTAAGATAGAGATAGGTTGATTGTTTATCATACCTTCAATTTTGACCATGGAAGTCTAGTGGTCTGCTTGCCGATTCTCCAATGCAACACCAATTCTAGGATTGATCCTGGCCATATCCCCAACTGTAACTTCTTCCTGGATAAAATGGACAATAAACTTCTGCTTTCTTGTTGGACAATATTTAGAGTAGTGTTGCTCCCCACACACCCAACATTTTAAGGGTTCTTTTTGTGATAGGTTTTTATTAGGAACAGTTAAGGGTATTGCAAAATCTTGAGGTTTAAAACCTTTGTAATTATTACCCTGATACCCTCTGTGATTATTTCCCATGTTTTTATGGAACTTATTTTGTTTTCTCTTGGAATCAAAATTGTTTGGCCTTTGATTTTTCCAAGCTGGTATACTTTCTCTTTTAATCTTGTTTTGGTCATAACAAAATTTGTCCTTCCTCATTGCTTCCTCTAGTGTCTTTGGATTGTCATAATCAATCTGTTCTTTAAACATGAGGGGAAGGAAACTAAGGAACCGCCGTATCTTGGGATTCTCATCAATTATGTAGGGGACATAGCGAAGTAAGCTTAAGAACTTACTATAGAGTTCTTTCATTGTCATGGCCCCTAACCTTAGTTCATAAAACTACGTGGATTTTTTCTTCATAATAATGTTCAGATAAATATTTTCTTTTAAACAAACTCTTAAAAGTTTTCCAGGTTACATACCTTTCTTTTATACCCTCAACTTTTTTTATATCTTGCCACCATATATTTGCCTTTCCAGTCAAATTATAAAAATCCATTTTTGCTTTCAACTCATCTGAGCAATTATATATCTGGAAGTATTTTTTCATACTGGACAGCCAGGACTTTGCCTCCTCTCCCTTCTCGATTTACCCATTAAACATGGGTGGTTTAATTTTCTTGAACTCCCCATATATTTCCTCATAGGGTATGTACTTTTTCTTCTTTTTATTTTCATCACTGCTTTCGCTTGAATATTGAGTTTTTATGTGATTTTTAACTGACTCTTCACTTGATGTGTCAGGGTTATGGATGGAAAATTCCAGCTTCCTACCCTTAGGTTTATTGTATGGGGTAGTTTTAGGGAGTTCCTGTTTAAAATCCTTATTTTTATATTTTTATTCATTATGGATTTTTGCTAACAATATAGTGTTCAGTTCCTCTTGAGACTTTAGAATTCGCTCATTATATTCCGTAACCTTTCTTAATTCATATCTTAGTTCATTCACAGACCTTTTTAATTCATATTTATTGTCCTAACTTTCATTTAGATATACCCAGAACTCTCCATCCCTTAGATTTCTAGCTTCATTTAAAGGTTGTTTTGGGTGACGTTCCTCTTCTGCAGACATTCCCGCATCTACCATATTTCCTATGCAATATATTTGTACTTATCTTTGTTGTGTGTAAGAGAATTTTCAAGATAAAATAAACATGAGTTATCTTGTTGTTTTCTACAATAGTTGTGTGTTGAGCTTATTCAGGTCTAGTGCTGAAACCATGCTCTGATACCATATGTAACATACCTCAAAATTCAAATATTTTTTTCTTTTCTATATCCATATATCTTCAGACATATTAAAAAAAATCCTAACTGTTATGAGAAAATACCAATAAAAGATACCCTGGCCATCTTTAATGGTTAGATTCAACTCTCTATATTCATTCTCAGCCTTAGAGACCCATTAGAGGAAATTTCAACTCAAAATGGGCCTTTAAACTCTAACTCAAATTCCATGTCATCATGTGTTAGCTAATGAAATTGCTTTAAATTTGAAATACCGTATAGGTCTTAAACACTTTTTTAATATAAATTTGGGGATAGGTANTCAACATATCTCCCCATGTTTTTACTCAAATTTCGATCGGGAGAGCTCGTTGGATGAGGAATTTATTCCGCATCCAATGAGTACCCACTCGACATACTTTTGATGGACCCCTATACCACAAAAACAATAAATACCTGAAAAAATGTGATGATGATGTCGAGTAACCACTTGACATACTTTTGATGGACCCTGCTACCCCAAAAACAAGAAATACCTTAAAAATGTGATGAGGGCGGAATTAAATTTTGCATCCAACGAACTCTCCCAATCGAAATTTAAGTAAAAAAATGGGGACATATGTCGAAAATACAAACAAAAAAATAGCTTTTTTCTTTTCTTCCTCCAAAATTAATAAATACTATTTTATTTTTTAACTATTATTTTATTAATTTTTTTAGGAGGCCCATTTTGAGTTGAAATTTCCTCTAATTACTGTAGTAGTTATTCCACCATTGACAGATGCAACCAAAATAGTTATTTCCTACACTAAACTACCTTTTCCTCCATTTGCCTTCCGAGCAGAACTCAGAACTCGAAAAAAACAACAATCGATACCTCCATTTGACCACTTTCCGCATTTTGCACTCCGCATCTGCCTTATGCATCGTTGATCCTTTCGAGAACAACCTTGACCGTTGATATTTCTTGATGTGGAAATCAGACTTCATAAACTTTAACTTTCGTTAATATTATTTCTGGACTTTTCGTATTCCACATTCTGCATCAGATTTCTGCACCGTTGATCCTTTCGAGAAAAACCTTGACCGTCGATCTTGCTTTGATGCAGAAATTGGATCCCAAAAACTCCAAGTTCTATTAATATTTTTTTCTGAACTTTTTTCCTTCCACATTCTGCATCGACTTTCCGCACCGTTGACACTTGTGGAAACAACCTTGACCGTCGATCTTGCTTTGATGCAGAAATCAGACTTCAAAAACTTTAATTTTCGTTAATCTTATTTCTAGAGTTTCCATATTCTGTATTCCACATCGGCTTTCCGCACCGTTGATCCTTACAGGAACAACCTTGACCGTCGATCTTGCCTTGATGTGGAAATCGGATCCCAGAAACTCCAAGACCTGTTAATCTTTTTTCTGTACTTTCCCCCTTCTGCATTCTGCATCGACTTTCTCCATCATTGATCCTTGTGGAAACAACCTTGACTGCCAATATTTCTTTGATGTCGAAATCAGATTTCAGAAACTTAACATTTTTCCTTGTCCTGTTTCTTGTTCCCCGCCTTCCGCAACTTCTATAATTCGTTGATCTCTTCTACGGCTTTAATCTTGATCATTGATTTGCTTTCTTTTATGGATCATCATTTATCACTGTGCGTATCAACATTTATGACAGCAGAATCAATTGGTTGTGGTTTGACTTGGGGTTTTTGTTTTACCGTAAGTTAAGCCGAATCTAGAGGTTAAATATGGATTCATACAATGAATTAAGGTTGTTTTTTCCCCATGTACATAGATTGCATTCATAACAACGAAAAGATATAGATCTAAACCATAAACCAACATTATTAGATAAATCGATAATCCAATTTTGAAATGCAGAAGTAAAGCAAGGTTTACATAATTTGATTCATTCAGGAAAAACATAGTAGAATATTTGATTAGTTACAACAATAGAGGATGTGAAAAAATTATGGAAAGTAAACATTGTGAAGAATATCAATATCAACGGACGAGGTTGATTGAGGGAGCTGATCAACGACTATGAGCTATTTCACTCGGTGAACTAGCACGATCGAAGAAAATCCTGATGAGCACAATACTTTATGAAATCTGCACTATGCCCATTGAATTCCACCATCGATTTAGATCTAACGGTCCTTTGGTCATTTCGTCGGTGAAGTAGCAAGGGAGTTAAAAGCTGGAGACGAGAGAAAAATCATTTATGAAATCGGATCCACAACGGATTTGAAATACTCTCTTGGTTGAACACCTATGGGAACATTGGTCGGGTGAGGTTAATTTAGAAGATCTACCAAGTTTAGAACCAGACTAAAATCTAGTGACAATCAATCTAAAGACACAAAGGAGCCTGGTAATCAGATTCAGACAACACAAATTTAAGGTGTTCTCATAAGCAGTAATGAAATCACAGATCGACACTAGAACCAACATTATTATTTCAATCGACATTCTACAATCGAGAACCAGAATTAATGACGGTTAAGTAACATTGATACAGACTAGAAAACACCATTAAAAGTAGGAATAAGGTTTGAAACAGAGGATCCTATTCGTAGATACAAACTCATCAATTCTAAATCAATAAAGTATCGATTTCGAAACCATCAACATATTTACAATAGTCAAAACTAAGTAATTCTACTCGGAACAAAATATTAATTGCTATAGTAATAACATTGTACATATTAAATAAACTTCAGAGAAACAAAGATATTTGTTCTATAGAAAATGCATACATAATACTACCTGGAAGTATAATTGCAATTCAAAATTTTACAAATACATCCTACTGTACAAGAATCATTCACAAGAAACATACTAGGAACCTGGCACCAATGTTGAGAAAACAAAAGTGGAGAAGTTGTGTCTCCCAACCATCTCCTAGAGCAGCCAAATTACTTTCTCTAGAACCCCTGAGCCTGTTCGCTGAACAACCAGAGAAAAATATATTAATGTGCCATCTCTTGTATTATACAGATGTTAATCCCCATCCAATGCTAGCCTCCTACTGCTCATGGAAATACTATTAAATAGTACTTTTTCCTAGGACTTGGTCATTTATGAGCCTCCTACTCTTTAGAAATTCAACTAGTAGTGTAGACCTAGTTTTTGGGGATGGTGCGTCTTGTATCTTGAGTTCTCACTCATTGGTATTTGCCACTTTCCATTTTCCTCTAGTGGGTCAGCAAATACTCTTTCAACAAATATATCCACTTTTGTTCCCCTTCAACATAATTTATTAAATTGGGAATGTTTGATTAGAAAAAGTGTTTTATTCTTGACCTTCCTGTCAAAGAATAATAAAATATTAATCAAAGTATTTTCTAGCAGAATTAAGAATTATCAATTCAGGGGGTATTACACTAGCTTTATGTTTTTCAATCCCTCCTTCTACAATAAACTTTGTTTTATATATCCACTGGCATCCAACTAAATTGTTTCAAGGAGGAAGGGGAAGAAGGGTCCAAGTTGTGTTCTTCATTAATAATTTATACTCAATAGTCATGGATTTCTTCCATTTAGGTTTATCTTTGGCTTGAGCATAGTAGAGGAATAATCTTTGGCCATTACTTTAGTTATAAGATCAATGTTATAACTACTTTAACAAGTATTAAAAGGAATACCAATCTCAAAACTTGTGAATACAGAGAGTTATTTTGGTTCCAAAAAGGAAGAAGAGTAGTGATAGGAACCATACTAGTAGACATTAAGGTGGAGTACTTGAATAAGAAGGTCAACTAGGATTAAGGATAGGTACATAAGTAGATGAAGTGGTAATAAATATATAAGCAACATAAGGTGAAGGAAAATTCATGGGAACATGGAGTTAAATTGATTCCGGAGGAAATACTTAATTGAATTGAACATATCACCATATCATAACACATTAGGTAGAACACATATATTGAAATTTACTAATATTTAAAGTTAAAAAATATATAATCATGTTAAAAAATAAAAATCAAAATCGAAAACAAAATTAATCAATTAAAAACACTTTAAGAAAATAATTAAAACCAAATATATATATATATGATGATGATGGTTATCATCCATTGAGACTATACTTTGGTCTATCGGACCTAAAGAAACCAATTAATTAGTTTGTTTTAAAATTGTATTCCTATGCTCAAAAAGCTTGGTGAGAAGCATCCCGAGGTCACTATAATTTTGAAAAGTTAAAAGGATAGGAAGGTCAGTGTTGCAACAAATATTATGAATCTGACATCTAAAGTGGGTGAATGCAGGGCACTCTAAGAGGAAGTGATTTCCATCTTCAATGTTCCTATTCTCACAAATACGGTAGATCCTTTCCACCCATGGTGTTTTAGGAACAATCCAACAACCTATTTCACTATGGAGCTCATGAGAGGTCGTTCTTATCTTGGCTATATTAGTTTTTTTCTTTGAACTGGTTAAAAAAGAGAGAAACTTTTGATATTGTAGAGTAGGTGTAACACCCCAGTTTTGACCTCGTTTGCATTAAAAGTATACACTATATATATTGTAATTAATCGTGATGTGGAGCTAAAGGCAAAAGCCCCACCATCGATTTAGCATTTAATGTTTCGGCGATTAAAAATCGTTGCCGATGGTATATCATGCTATCCGGCACATTATAATTTTGGCATCATGTAAATATGCATTTTAATTAAAATAAACCCCAACCAACTATGTCAATGCAACCATAATGAAAAGGGCATGATTTTTCGAAGGATAGGGAGGGAAATTATTTAACCCTTGGGGCTAATGGGGAAAATCCAAGTGTTAGTAGATAAACCCATTTAGTTGTCATCCACCCTTTTTGATTTACTCACCTTTCCTTGTCTCATTCAACTACCAAATTAAAATCCTTTGATGTTAGTTGGGAATTTATTGAATGGATAGTGGTGTGGCAGGACTGTCAGTCCTTTCCCACATGCACACTCCACCAAGGAGACTCATTCACCCTCACGTGGTAAGGAAGAGACTACGACCCATTCTTCATTGTTTTTCCTCACGCAGAGAGCTGGGGAGAGCCGTTTTTGGACATAATGGATTTTCCTGTGTATGTGACATTCATGTTTTGGTCTTGGCTATTGTGGGTTCTCATTTACGATTTGGGGTTCCTGGACATTTTATCCTCATGTGCAGGTTTGGGATTTTCCCTCATGCGGTCACTCAGTCCTCACGTATGCATACCATGACTGGTTCAGTCTTCCTCTTCCAAATTTGGGCTGTGTGTGCAATTTCCTTCAATTTGTGGGTCTATGTATATGAATCCCTCTCCACGTTGAGAGTCTATTGTGTTTGATTCCCTTCCGAATTGGGTTGTGTCTCTCCCGTTGTTTTCAGTGGTGAGATCGTGGATGTTGTTTTACCCATGAGTGTGGGTTGTTGCTGAGTTGTTTTGGCCATGTTAGGGCCAAGAAAAACTCCAGGATCTCCTTGCTTAGTCTGATCTATGTATCACCATTTTTTGTTGCAGTAATGTTTCCTTTTTCTTCCCCATAGCTATGAATTGCTCGATTTTGGTGTGTGTATGTAGTGGTGGGTCTTTGGACTGTATTGGAGTGGGCATGAAGGCTTGGTCTTCTTGATAAACCTGGTGTGTTCGGGAAACTCATACACAGAGCTAGGGGGATGGATTTCTTCTCCACGCCCCCTGAATAGCACTGGAAGGGAAGTCAGGGCCTAAGGGACTGTGTAGCAGAGAAGAGACTGATTCCTTGTGTTGGGTGTGTGTGGGTGTCCTAGAAGTCAAGCTAATTCTGGTGCAAGTGTCCTTAGCTCTTCAACGATCCCACTAGCTTAGCAGTCAGCTTTTCCTAGCTCCCTGATCGCCTGATAAACCCAACTGTGTTGGTTTGGCTGAGTTGTGCATCTTTGGCTATGTGTGAGCCTGCTTAGTTTCCTTATTCCTTGGGGAATCATTCCCAGCTCGGGGGTGGCAGTGTTACTGAGAGATTAAGGAGCACACTGGCCTATGGTTGGGTGGAACATTGTAGCGACATAGCTGGTTGCAGACAAGCTTCTGCATAAGATAAGTATTCTTATCTATTTCATACCTACAATTGTATTTGTTAATTGATGAAAATGATGAACATGCTAAATGCTTTAATGTATATTTTTGCTCCCACTGTATGATGAATAGTTATGCATCTATGCATGTTTTACTTCAATGCATTTTAGTTTTTTATCATTGTATGTTCATGGGGCTAGTTTCCCAAGTATATAGCAGTAGTGGTAGCGTCCTCTTCGCCGGTAGGAGGGTCGGGGACATTATAGTAGGATTGATGACCTCCTTATAATATCTTAATTTTATTTTATCCTCTAAATCTTTCTTACACCACAGTTTCTCTTTAAAATTAGAAGTAACAATATTTTTTATGTTATTAATATTTTGCAATGCAATATTTTTGTCAATCTCCTAGTGGTTTAACCAGGCCCTAGTATCCTTATACCAACCTTGCTTGAACCTTAGGTGGTAGCTTAGGAATTCTATGGTCTTCCATGTTATTTATTTTGTGCTTGTACAACAAGAGCCTAGTCATATCTATGCTCTTGATAGGGTAAAGAGCCACTTCTATAAGGAGAATAGGATATGGTGTATTTCTTTTAATTTTGAAGTTATACGTTATAAAACGCTTCTGGATTTGCTCAATCTTTATCCAAGATTCTCTAGAGATGTTGCAACCCCGAACCTCACACCCATACAAGATAACAGGAGTGACTAGAGTTTCAAAGAGAAGCTTCATTTTATCCCACATCACAAGTTTTGCTGCTTTACAATTATTTTCAGGACCAAAAGTAAGCTCTCCAACCTCCATTAATCCTTTTCAAATGGCACCTATTTTAATGAAGAAAAATATCCATTATGAGTTTACTTGCATGGTGAAGTACTTTGATTGTTCCTCTAGTGGATATAATGATTTTATGGGGTGCAATATAAAATGGGCATTCGAATACTTTTTTGTTTTTTTACACTCGACAATATTATGAGAAGACTATTCGAATACAAGCTCAGATTAGTTTAGGTAGTCATCGTTGTTTTGTAAAGCATCCATAAAGAAAAAACAGGAACTGATTTGTAACATACCCAAACATGAAAATAAATAAGAATAAACATCATTTCATATAAAACAACTCATTGCATGTTCTAATTCATTGGAAATAAAATATCAACTCTTAAATCTATACGAATATTAAATGTAGACAAAGGAGTATCGTTTTTGCAGGTCTAAATGAAGATGTTGGTAAAGAGGGAATTAATCCAATTCTATAATCAAACATAGACCCAAATCTATACAAAATTGTGATTTATGAAATATCAAAATAGAAGCCCAAGAAAACTATATAGCACACGTCAATCGCAGTCTAAATTAAAAAATCGTATTAGTTAAGGGTTTTGAAACAAAATGTTTTTTCTGATCGATATTTCAATGCAATAATATTCGATCTTCTAAAAAATTTATAGGTTGCATCTATAAATTGCTGAAAGATATATATCCTTCAGAACAAGGAACAGGTGCATAGTCAAGACCACTGCAAATCATGATCGTCTAAAAATTATGAAAATTCTTTTCCCTCTACTGGCCAAAGCCCCTTACTTGAAACGAAATCTTCAATGAAAGAAAAACGAGAGAGAAAAAGAGGTGAGGGAAACAGCTTACTTGTAACCATTTTCATAAATAGTATTTCAGAGAGTACACAACTTACTTGTGTATACGTGGGTCCATTTGGCCATAGTGTTTGAACCTGAGGCTCTGATACCATTTTTAACATACCCGAAATTCCTCAATGTAAAATCTGGGAAAATGGGGTAAATTTTTTGATTTTACAATAACCAACATATTAACTATGTTAGTCTCTTGACAGTGTGTAATCACATAATTAAACACTACTATCATATTCATCTATTCGTATAAACAAACTGTAATTTAATTAAATTGAGTTTCACTTAGTAGTTGACAAGAGGGATATACCAATGACAATGCTAGTACAAAAAAAATAATGATAAGAACCTATTCCTCAAATATAAAATCACATTTTGTTTGCAATTAAGATTCGTCAAACTGCAATTCACTCTAATACATTTCTACATAAAAGTATCTTATTTAGAATAGATACAACCCTTACATTAGTAGCAAGGCTTATCCTTGAATGGGATAACCCAAACACATTAATCCATTCTACTTCTTGTCGTCCATGCCTTCTACAACCTGGGGACATAGCTTCAGTAGACACCACTTGAATTCATGCAACCTCAACATAAATATTAGAACCATATATCATCATACAAATTCAAGAGCATAAAACAAGATAGATCCATGTAACAAAGTTAACTTGTTTAAAGAAACTAATTAAAAAGACATGCATAGGAGTAGCTAAATTATTTTACACTTGTCTTCGAGCATTATTCCAACAATTTTCAATCATTGGAATGCAACTTCTGCAACCACCACTTTATATGACTTAACATGCATATTAGTACTATAAAACCAAAAACGTTAGTTTATAAACAAAGTAATTTACATCCTTAAACAAATCTAGCTAATAAGGGTAGTCCTTTCAATGTGGGTGACTGAAAATGTGTGTATGACTTTCCTCCAAACCGTAGGATTCAACTACGTGTGTTTATCCATCAAAAGCCACCCCCGAGCTGGGCAACAAAATCCATTAAGGTTCAAGGTAAAAAATAAATTTAAAACTCTTCTAAGTTTCAAGTTAAGGTATTCAAACTGAATCCCTTACCTAAGATTATGAGACTTAACATTCCTTCTCATCATAATAATTTTTAACCATTACTCGTGAGTAAACCCTCGTCATGTTTTATCCAAAACCAAAAGGGTACATGACAACCTTCATTTATACCATTACATTACATTATTTAGGAAACCTTATTTCTTTATGGTTTCGTTATTGTTTCCTTTAAACTAACTACCCAAATTCTAGAGTAACCTTTCATTTAATAGGCCATGTAATTATTTACTATCAATTTCTTTCATGCTTATTATAACTATGAAACTAATTTGGCATTAAGGAGTATAACAACAAAATAGTCATGTTGATCCCATTTATATCCAAGTATTAATGTGATATTAACACTTCACTTCATATTTTAGGGTGTTTCTACATGATTAATATATATCACTTACCGCCCTATAAAAAAATTTCCTTTATGAATTAAATTCAAACCCATGTTTAAACTTTTGGAGAAATGGAAATACTTATATCATTAATCTAAAATCATGTGAGTAATTCAAGTATCTATTTTACTATACATTTTCCACAATGAAGCCACTAAGTAATTGAGAAATACAATAAAATAAAATAATTATATTTTTTTCTATAAGTAAATACACATATACAGTACTCACAACCCCTACCTAAACTTACTCAACATTAAAACTTAGATTTTCCCTTCTTACTTTTTTCCATTTATTCAGTACTCATACCACTACCTAAATTTACTCAATATTACCTTTTACTTTTACCTAAAAAATTAAACTTAGGTTTTCCCTTCTTACCTTTACTTTCACTTAAAGAATTAAACTTAGTTTTTCCCTTCTTACCTTTTTTCATTAATACATTATCTTTTTGCAAACAATGAAAGAGATCATGGATTGTTTAACTATTATATTAAAGAGTTAGTGAATCAAAAAATACTAGCCTCCTCATAGATTAGCGATCATGTGTCAAAATTTACATCTACTTTTATTTATTTATCCAAATCTTCAAACAAATATGAACCTTCAGAAACTCAACCATATGCCTAAATCTCAAAATAGATGTTGCTCCAGTGAATCAGCAATATGGTTTTATATACTTCTAAGGTTGAATCGCTAAATCGAAAATATGTTGATGATTAAGCCAGTGCACGTTAATAAATAAAGACTTCAATTCATTTCGCAGTTTGCAAGCCACCAATCTGCACTTTGGTAACAATGAATGCCAACAAAGAAAGCCGGCGGATATTCTGAAGAATATATATATGGTTTTTCATCACTGGTGCATATTTCTCTATCCTTAGATTTTTCCAAAGCTGAAATGCAAATTATTATAAAGAACGAATGAATGTTTTAGAGATGCGCATGACAAAACCAAATATAGATTGAATTGCAGCAAATACTCCAATGCAGATAACCAATCTATAAATACTCCAATGCAAACAACCAATCTATTAAACGCAGAAGGCGATTTCGGATCTAGATTTCTATATCAAAATTTCAACAACAAAATGACTCCAACGTAGGGATCATCTATTAAACGTCGAGGGCGATTTCAGATATGGATTTATATATATAAGTGGAATCACTTCTATATTGAAACCCAAATGTAAATAAGAATTGGATATGTATTACAACCAATATCGCTAGAAGTGGAATGAGTTCTATCTCATACAAATTCAACACATCTTTGAAAAAAACACATATCTGGATCTTTAAAGACGAAAAAACAACCATATCAATGATCCTCACATTCTCATCAGTCATACACAATTTCAGAACTCAAATAAATATATAATCAGATTTGTCGAATTCGTTGGCTACAAGGAATCTCAAGGTAGGGAGTCCAAAGGTTGGAAGGAATGATCCTTTAAACATTGGGTCCGTGACTGGGAGTGCTTGGAACTGGATACGCTTCTACAGGTTTTCCTTTATAAAAGCTGAGCTGTCGAGTGCTGATATTCCCACCTTAAGTTATATTAGACCATATAATTAATGCGGCAAAAATCCTCCAAAATCTCGGGTTTAAACCATCACCGCCTAAGAAAATCCACCCACACAAATAAATAAATAAACCTCTTTTATAGTCATTCATGACAACACGACTTTCTGGTAGAAAGGATCCCATGTTATAAGGCTCCCCATTTTGTCATAAGTGGGAATAAAGAAATTTGTTTATTTATGGTAGAATCACTTTATGTGGCTTCCCATTTTGTCATAAGTGGAAATACCTTATTTAAAACAACTTCTCTTATTTATTATGTATTTTTATCCATGTATTTAAATTATAGTTTGTACCTTCTTTTTATTTAAATTATCAATACTCCCTTGGCATTTTTGGGTCAATTATATATATATATATATATATATATATATATATATATATANGATTATAAAAACCAACTATTTGTTATCCAACTAAAAGTCTACTAAGGACTTACTTCGACTTTGGATGCCAACTAAGAGTTTAGGTTGTTAAAGGAATTTTTATTCTCTCCCAGTTCCCAAGGATTCCGTCAAAATTTTGTTTCTCCTTTCCCCCTAGTGGATTTTGTCCCCATCATCATTTTAGTTGCACACTCTTTCAGTGTCCAAGCATTATTATATTTCATCGATAATTTTTTATGAGGCTAGGGTTTTCACTTACAGTTCTTTTTACTTATGCTTTGTTGTTTTCTGGTCGCATACTGAGGGGATGTTACACAGAGTATGTATAAAGAGTACACATAGTAATAATATTAATATTGTAAGAAAGAAGCCAAAGTTCCATTTATTATTATTATTACTAAGATAAAGGTTAAATATTATAATACCTATATTCCAATTAGGAACTAGTTGAATGTTCCCAAGTTAAAATATTAAAAGGACTAAATTAAATAAAAAGGGTTAAATCAGAAATGAAGTGATTCTTGATTTAACTGCCCCTTTGACTGAAAAGTCCGTCTATAAAGTGCCAATCCAAGGAGAGGCCTGGGGATCTGTTCCATCTTTTTTGAGTCATTTATTTTACCTAATTATTCTCAAGAGATTCTTGAAGAACATTTTCCAAAAGAGGAAAAAGAAGAACTGATCCAGACCTAATAGACCAGTTAGGACAGCCTTACCTTAGGAGCTCTAAGCTACTTGCATGTTGGAACCAGCTTGGGGGGATCCAGATTGAAACCAAGAATAGTTCTGGGTCATGGTTGGGTGGAACGTGGTAGTTCCCAAGTGATTCAGTCATCTATATAGAGGTAATATTTTCCTATGAATTGTTAATGCTGGGTAATTGAGTGTGCAGGTTTCATCCATTAGAAGAGCTTCAATTTTCAGGTATGAGGTTCTTGACTGCATATTTCAATTTTTTTAGAATAAGAGCTGGCTAGATTATGCAGACATTTATATTATATTTTATAACCCTATGTACCTTGTTTTCCTGTCAATTTCTTTCAAGGTTGACATTTTTCATTATAAACCCTAGGCTGTAATTTAATTCCTATTTAAAGATTTATCAAGGGCTTTGTACTTGTTGTTTTACTTTTGTATTTCCTTTAACCATTTAAACCTTATTTTACTACAAACTAGGAATTATTTCTAAATAAGTGCATAGATGTTCATTTACCTATGCACTCTACTGACATATTTCATATTGTCAGTAGAGCCATGTTATAAATAAAAGACTAGTTCATAATTAAGCTGCACACATAGAATAATCATACAACACAGTTAACTAAATATAATAAATAGAACTTAACAAATATATATATCAGGTATAAAATAGAAATATAATTCTAAATTATCAACACTATAAACACATCTAAGACTAACCATAAACTTCAAATACTAAATCTAAGATAAAAATCAACCAAGACCTTTCAGGCTCTGTTTAAACATTCTGCATTAATCAAATATTATCATAAATCCAATCAACAGTCCAAGTATCGAGACCATCTAATGGTCCAGGATATCTTAATACATTATACCAATTATGCACATAAATAACCCATCGCATAAACAATCGATCAAACCATCTAAACATTATAAATTGCATTTGTAATAATCGCATACCATAAATACAATTCCCAATATAAAATCCAATATAATATCACTAAGTTATAGTAAACAATTAAAAACAACCATAACATCATTTACATAACCATTCACAAATAAACATATACCATTTATAGTAATCAATTAAAAACCAAATCATGCATCTACAATATTCATTTAAACCAAACATAATTACACAGAGGTCACAGGATCAACTCCTGTGGGCATTTAAGCCCAAATCACAACCCTTACAAATCTAAACCCTCATCATAATAAACAACCCATGATCAAATCCTGTAGGGTCTTTTAATAATTTATAAAGCGACGCTATATGATCTATACGCAGGCTGCCATTAAAATATAAAATCTCTACACAATGTTTGAAAGACTAAATCAAATTACATATGTTGTAATCAATGGCCCTCGACCTTTTATCATAATAACCAATGGCCCAAACTATATTAACCCTATCAACATTTACCAACAACGACATATGCTAGACGTAGGGTCACACCATCGACAACCCCCATATCATAATACCTAACAAAAATAGTAAACAGTAAACAAGTTTTCACAGCTACGAGGGTAGGAAACGCCAATGCCATAAGACATGGCCCAAGCCTTAATGTTGTCGCATAAGTCATCCACAAAACAAATGCATACAACGAATGAAAAATCCACACACTCTACAATTTAACAACCATTAGAATCGATGCAACATAAAATTATAAACAAAGTCTTTATAAAACCATCACCAAGTTTACACAGTTGTTACCATCAGCCATTGCACCATTGTAAGAAATGGTGCTACCCATTGCATATAACATAACCAAAACGCTAATCAAAAAATACACAAAGCCTGTCGAGGGTTTACCTAGGCTCTCTTTGTTGCCCAAAATCACCATTTAAATACATTCCAATACATTGTAAGCTCAGGCCCGAAGGAAATCGAAACCCCACAACAAAACCCCAAGTCTGTCAATTTACAAAACACAGAGCTTGTTCCAGAAACAGTCAAACCCCAACCCAAAACGCATCCATGAAAACCAGACTCAAGCATTTACAACCACAATGAGTCTAATCTCTGTCATAACCATCAAGCAAAAGGAGGGAACACGTTTGCACTTATACAAAGCAGACTTGCCCAAATGGGTATGGATTTTCACACAACGCTATCCACGAGCCACAAATCCCATTTATTCTCTACAGTCTATAACCTGGAAACACAGAGCGAAAGGCACATGAGAATTATGCGATGTTAAACCAACTGAAACAACAAATGATGCTAAAAACACAGAGCAATCACATACCTATCAAAGCCACTGAAATCACATTCTTCATACTGTGCAGGAGTAGAGTGCAAGCATCCAAGCTACGAATGACCAAACCCCATCATTGAGCCAAGCCCTAAGTTGGGATACCACTATTTCCAATGCGCATTAAAGGTGGCACCATGTTTCCCATTAATGTCCTCCAAACCCAAACCCCTATAGTTCATACATGATACATTATCATATAATTCCATTCCATGTGATATGTATAAACCCACTGTGCATCATTTAAACTTAGGTTGTAAGCCCTAAGACGATGGCATATGAAATATTCCATGGAACGTTTAAGCCATAGGTTTTACCATGTATTATAAATACTAACTTTGAAAATCATATAGGAAGAATACAATAGGGCATAATCAAGTCGTAATTATTTACACCATAGTAAATAATTATCACATCAATAATAACTCGATATCACGTAAATAATAAAGGTTGTAGTGACCATGTCACTATCATACAGTCTGCAATGAAAAATAATAACAATCAGTGAAATGTCACTAGGATAGGGCTACAAATGCAATCATTGGTGATCAAATGATCAGTACCTTCCATTAATCATTATAAACAAGTTATCTGTTGCCAAGTATACCTACACATAAATGGGACAAGAATGCATTAGTTCGACAGAACTAAGTAAGCCCGTTGTGTCAAGTATAAAATGTTACCTCTCAGGGTTAGAAGGGAAACTAGTCCCGCCACTTCACCCCTTTGTGTCCAAGAATAAAGTTATGTTAGAACCATGTATATGACAGTAAGCACATGTTAATAAACAATGAATTACGTAAACAATTAACTAACTTACACATCAAATCCATAACCAAAGTACAAATAGTAATCAACATCACAACAATGTGAGTAACATATTAATAACCACATTGATAAATATGGAAACAAGACGTAAGAACAACTTACGACAAAACAACAAAGGTAAAGTTCAATTAATGTCCAACATAGGTAGCTTTAACTAGCCTAATAAATTTTTTTTTTCAATTTTTTGGGACATTACAAAGGTTTAGGGAACCCTTGCTTGACTGCTTCATTGAAAAGCTTGTGGATGTGAGGGATGAGGGAAAGGCCTCCAATTTTTAAGATTTATTTCTGGTAACCTTCAATGTCCTTAGCTTTTCCATTTTCCAAATGCTTAACCCCAAAATCTATGTCTTCTAACGAGAAAACTTCTACCGTTGTCTACAAGGTTTCAAAGTTGTCTATAACATTGGGGATTCATAAATATTTTTAAGATAGGAATTCTAGTCGTGTAAAGCAATTCTATTATTATCTTTAGGGCTGATGCACAATCATGGACTCCTTTAAAGACACTTTAGATGCCACATGATACTGGAATAAATGGGAAACTCTGACTTTAGGTGACAATTATGGGTACTTCCCTAACTTATTTGAAGATGAAGTAAAAAGAGAAAAGATAGGTAATTGAATTAGCTTTCATAATATATAGCATTTATGCAAATAAAATGTGTGTAAGTGATTATAAAATTAGTTTCCGTGAAAATGGGTTTTCAAATTTTCAGCACATCTTAACATATTTGTTTGTGCGGGTGCAACAATATATGAGGTAAATGATGTCCATTTGGGATAAAATATGGCAGACATATAAAGGACATATGGGCCTAGTGCAACACTATTTATTCAGAATTTTTCATGAATTATTATTTTTATTATTAATTATTGAATTCAGAAAAGATTGAAATTAAAACCTTATGTGCGGGTGCAACACTTTAGGGGAAAAAATTAATGAAATCCTTGATTTCTTAATATAATTTCGTAGAGCTTGATCTTGTCTAGTGAACCGTATAGTTTTTTTGGGAAATGGTGATGGAAATCAAAAGTTATATAACAAACAATCGATGTATGTATTTTCAAAAACTAACGTGTGTCATTTAGAAAAATAATTATAAATAAATAAAACATAGTTTTGAAGGGAAAAATTACATATTCATAATTGTCATTTCGTACTCTACAATATCCTACATTTTCATAAAAAAAATATTGTGTATGTCATATCAAAACACGCCATATAAACTGATCATATTGATAGAGTTCTAAAAGACAAGCAACAGCCCTGGTTGATTTGTCCTAGCCAATAGGTTCGATTTGTCCTAGCCAATAGGTTCGGTATTCCGAAGCTGCTTCCAAACCTAATGCCAAACCTTAATCCTGCCAATTATTTAAATTTTAAAATAATGCATATGCGATATAACACATATGCGATATAGCTTATTCATATCGCATATGCGATATGAATAAACTATAATGCATATGCGATATAGCTTATTTATATCGTATATATGTTATATCGCATATGCGATATCAATATGCTATAACACAGATGCGATATATAGAATTATGTTCAGAGCTAATTTATGTGGCATAGCTTCTAGATTCACAATGTCACTAGCTACTTCAAATTTGTATGGGTGGTGGGTTCCCACTATAGATTACTTCATGGAAGTTCTCTAATGTTGCTAGCATAATTGAACTAGGTAAATTCTAATGGTGCTATAGGTAAATTTTAACTAATTTGTTTTTGTCCTAACGCATCATTGTTCATCACCCTCATCCCCATCATCATCACCACCCTCATCCTCCTCCTCATCATCATCACCCTCATCCTCATCCTCATCATCATCATCATATAGTCATCATCCTCCTCCTCATCATCATCATCATCATTGTTCATCATCATCGTCATCACCATCACCCTCATCAGCTTCCTCCTCATCATCATCACCCTCATCCTCATCAGCTTCATCATCACCCTCATCCTCATCCTCAGCATCACCCTCATCCTCATCCTCATCATCATCATCACCCTTATCCTCATTAGCATTATCATGGTCATCATCATCATCATCATCATCACCGTCATCCTCATTAGTATCATCATGGTCATCATGGTCATCATCATCATCATCATCATCACCACCCTCATCCTCATCATCATCATCATCCTCATCAGCATCATCATGGTCATCATCATCATCATCATTACCCTCATCCTCATCCTCCTCCTCATCATCATCATCTCATCCTCATCCTCATCCTCATCATCATCACCCTCATCCTCATCAGCTTCTTCATGGTCATCATCGTCATCATCATCATAATCATCGTCATCATCCTCATCCTCATCCTCATCATCATCATCGTCAACCTCATCATCATCATCTCCCTCATCCTCCTCCTCATCATCATCACCCTCATCCTAATCATCATCATCATGGTCATCATCATCATCACCATCATCATCATCACCCTCATCCTCATCACCATCATCATCATCCTCATTTTCATCATCATCACCCTCATCCTCATCAGCTTCATCATGGTCATCCTCATCATCATCATCATCATCGCCGTCATTATCCTCATCCTCATCAACCTCCTCATCATCGTCAACCTCATCATCATCATCACCCTCATCCTCATCATCATCATCATCATCACCGTCATCATCCTCATCCTCATCAACCTCCTCATCATCATCAACCTCATCATCATCATTACCCTCATCCTAATCCTCATCATCATCACCCTCATCCTCATCATCATCATCATGGTCATCATCATCATCATCATCACCCTGATCTTCCTCCTCCTCCTCCTCCTCCTCATCCTCATCCTCATCATCATCATCATCACCCTCATCCTCATCAGCTTCATCATGGTCATCATCGTCATCATCAACCTCATCATCATCATCACCCTCATCCTCCTCCTCCTCATCATCACCCTCATCCTCATCCTCATCATCATGGTCATAATCATCATCATCATCATCATCACCCTCATCCTCATCACCCTCATCATCATCCTCATCCTCATCATCATCATCATCATCATCACCCTCATCCACATCAACTTCATCATGGTCATCATCCTCATCCTGATCCTCATCATCATCATCACCCTCACCCTCCTCCTCCTCCTCATCACCCTCATCCTCATCCTCATCCTCATCATCATCATCATCATCATGGTCATCATCATCACCCTCATTCTCATGGTCGTCATCATCATCATCATGGTCATCATCACCATCCTCCTCCTCATCATCATCACCCTCATCCTCATCATCATCATCACATTCATCTTCCTCCTCATCATCACCATCATCCTCATCATCATCTTCATCATCACCCTCATCCTCATCATCATCATCACCCTCATCAGCATCGTTCATCACCCTCATTGTCACCATCATCATCATCTTCATCGACAGCCTCATCCTCATCCTCATCATCATCATATTCATCATCCTCCTCATCATCACCATCATCCTCATCATCATCTTCATCGTCACCCTCATCCTCATCATCATCTTCATCGTCACCCTCATCCTCATCATCATCATCACCCTCATCCTCATCATCATCAACCTCGATCCTCATCACCCTCATCCTCATCATCATCATCGTGGTCATCATCATCATCATCATCATCATCATTGTCATCATCATCATCATGGTCATCATCTTCATCTACACCCTCATCCTCAATATCATCAGCATCTTCATCATCATCATCATCATCATCATCATAATCGTCATCCTCATCATCATCATCATCATCACCCTCATCCTCATCATCATCATCACAGTCATCATCCTCCTCATCATCACCATCATCTTCATCCTCACCCTCATCGTCATCATCATCACCATCCTCGTCGTCATCATCATTATCACCACCATCCTCATCATCATCATCATCACCACCCTCATCCTCATCATCATCATCACCCTCATCCTCCTCCTCCTCCTCCTCATCATCATCCCCATCCTCATCGTCTTCATCGACACCCTCATCCTCAACATCATCAACATCCTCATCCTCCTCCTCATCATCATCATAATCCTTAACCTCATCATCATCATCGTCATCACCCTCATCCTCATCCTCATCATCATGGTCATCATCATCATCATCATCATCATCATCATCATCACCCTCATCCTCATCATCATCATCATAGTCATCATCCTCCTCATCATCACCATCATTGTTCACCATCATCTTCATTGTCACCATCATCCTCATCATCATCACCATCCTCTTCCTCATCATCATCATCATCACCATCCTCATCGTCATCATCATCATCATCATCATCCCTCATCCTCATCATCACCATCACCCTCATCCTCATCCTCATCATCATAGTCATCATCCTCCTCATCATCACCATCATTGTTCACCATCATCTTCATCGTCACCCTCATCCTCATCATCATCATCGTCACCATCACCCTCATCCTCATCATCATCATCATAGTCATCATCCTCCTCATCATCACCATCATTGTTCACCATCATCTTCATCGTCACCCTCATCCTCATCATCACCATCGCCATCATTATCCCTCATCCTCATCATCACCATCACCCTCATCCTCATCATCATCATCATGGTCATCATCATCATCATCCTTATCCTTATCATCATCCTCATCCTCACCATCATCAACACCCTCATCCTCATCATCATCGACACCCTCACCCTCATCCTCATTGACACCCTCATCATCATCATCATCATCATCGACACCCTCACCCTCATCCTCATCGACACCCTCACCTTCATACTCATCATCATCATGCTCATGGAAACCCTTAATGTTCATCACCCTCATCCTCATCATATCTAGATAAATGTAAATTACACATTTTCATTGTGCACTAAATAGCATATGCGATATATCTCATATGCAATAAATCGCATATGCGATATATCAAGAATGCATTATGGAAAACATGTAAAACCCTACCCGTTCATTAAAAAGATGGAATTCAATATCACATATGCGATATATCGGAGGTGCGTTATATCGCATATGTGATATATGTTTTATAGAAAATGTAGGGTGGCATCGTGTTGGCCACCTTTAATGTATCAAAAGACATAATTCGTCTGAACCCACACACAAAGAACTGTTCGACATGCAATTTTTTATCGTTACTTGCATAATTCCATAGTTTTGTACAGGTTTGGGTGGATTTCAATGGGGAATGTACGTAATAGAGGAAGAAAGTCAACAAGGAAGGTGCTTACACCGAAAGAAGCAGAAAAAAAGAAAGAAAGGAAGATTCAAGAAATCGTCAGCATTCATTACATGAGCAAATAGTTCCCATTCCCCCTCAAGAGATACCTGATGTAGAGGCTAAGGAAGATAATGCAACATTAAAAGAAGCTGGTTATACAGAAGTTGATATTATTCATCCATTAGTAGACAGACAATATTGTGAAGAGTTCAATAATTATGTTACTCTCGATGTAAATGTGACTCAGCAACAACCATGTTCAGTGGTTCAATCTTCTAATCAAAGTTGTGAGCCGGTAGTGGATGTAAACGTCACTCCAGCATTTCAAACAACAAGAAATTTTGCATCAAAACGAAAGAGAACTCCTAAACGAATACAAGTGGACGAGAGCGGATTGACTTCCATGGAAGCTAAGGTGGCTAAACGCACTATCCTTCGTCATTCTTCTCAAATAATGAAACAATATTTTGATAACAAATCCGAAGCCGGTAAATGACAACTGTTTTTAGCTTTGCTTAAATCTAGAAATATGGCAACTGTTAGAAGAAATTTAGGCATAACAACAATGAAGAATATGGAATCAAGTAATCACATTGTTAAATCTCTTGCTACTGCATTCACATCGATTGGTAAAAAAACTCGTTCAAAAGACTGTAATGTGGCTTGCATGTATTGGCTGAATCAATTGTATGTAGATCCACAAGACAACATCATTTACTTAAATGCACATCACAAATTGTTCCTTTACATCCAAAGACACTTAAAAATTATTTAGTAAGAAGAGACAACCTTGATGTAGAGGGACAAATGGAAACATTATGGGCATTTAGCTGTAGGTTGCTCCGCAAAGACATGAAGTTAGTCGAAGCAGTGAAGGGCCTAGTGCAAACGTTTTGGCATGATAACACTAGGCCTTCTTCTAACACGTAGGATGTGTTAAAACATTGTAGGGGTTCTCATCACACTGAACCTCATGTTAAGCATTATCTTGACATGACACAAACTCAACTGTTCGAGATGTTTAAAGTTTCCCATGTAGAGCTAAGGCTCGGGAAAAGATCTTTTGAAAAATGCAAGCCTTGGTATGTTAGAATCAATACCATCCGAAACAATCATTGTTGTAGATACCACATAGAGTTTGACCTATATTACCATAAATTTGCACATATACGTTTTCTTTTGCATCCTAACCATGTGCAGGAATGCTCAAGTACAGTACCGCCAATGTCATCCAGAGATTTCATCCATAGCATCAGGTGTCCGAGGCAAGATGGGCAGACACATTACTTAAAACAATGTGTAGACGGTTCTTGCAACAATTGTGGTGGGCTATCCTTATGGTCTGATTGCATCCATGAAAGTGAAGATCAAGCATTCGGGAATGCAATTGTTGAGAAGCAGAACTATCAGTATGAGACATATCAGCTAAATGATGGGAAAAAAGCAGGAATATTAAATTGGTGACTTCACAGGTAAATTCTTGAATATTGACAAATTAATATTCATGTACACACATTTTTTATGTGGTTTATTGACATATTAATATTCATGTACCAGGTGTGAGTATGTGATCTTATTCCAGAGTTTCGTGGAAAGATCCAACAGTACATTCAACATGTCGATATGGCATGGTAGCAAGATGAGCAATTCAGAATATGCTGGGACACCTTCCCTCTCGGAACAATACTATCAGTGGTTGACTTTGCGGAAAATTACACCCTTACAACCACAAAATGAAATTCAAAGTCAATACTATCACTCAGAGTAGGTGAGCATAATGGTGCATATCACGTATCGACATGGGCAAGATAGCAGCGAAGAGAAACATGTGATACTGAAAGAAAGTCACTTCTACATAAGTGATGACTGGACCCATGACATCCGTTACGTGCAACATTGCTTTAAATTATTCTATGATCACGTGATAGCTATGGATATACCATTTTATCATCATTTCATTTGGTCAGATGGTTGTGCTGGACAGTTCAAGAATGCACATGTATTTGAATGGTTGTGTTTGTTGCACATAAAATACAAGGTGCCACATGTATGGAACTACTTTGAAACTGGTCATGGAAAAGGAGAGCACGATGGTGCTGGTGCATGCATTAAAACTGCCCTTCGAAGGGAAGAGATGAAGTTTATAGGTGCTCGCCTTCGAGACACTGCATCTATAGTCCAATGGTATGCATCTGTCATGGGAGAACAAGCAACAAGGAAACACTTAGTGTGAAGAATATTTTGGGAGGTTACAAATGTGGACCGATCACAAACACCTCGGGTGAACACAGTGCATGGAACTCAACAGTTTCATTCAATTAGAAGCTCAGACAACTTGGCCCTACAAATTTGGACAAGATTGAAGGCTTGCTTTTGCAGTTCCTGTAGCATTGGTGAATGGGGTGATTGTTAGCATACTGATACCATTGATACATGGGATCGAGTGACGCTTGGCACCAATTTCAACGGGGCTAATGAAATAGACCATTTGGAAGATGATCAGACACATATTTCTAGAGACTATGATCACATATCAGATCTCATACAAGCAGGTACATGAGTAGTACCTAAATAAGAAAATGTATTTATGTATTGTTTACTCGACCTTTGTAGAATTTAATTTATATAGAAATTAGAAATGCATGACCTTATTTACAAAATGTATTGTTAACTTGACCTATTTCCTTTCACAGTTCAGATATATGCAGTGGTTGCCCAAAAAAATAATGAATGGGGTTCTGACTATTGGTTGGCACGTTGCTTAGAGGGGAAACAAACCCTTCTAGAACCTATTACAGATGATGAAAATATTGAATTCCCAACCAGATCGATGGTTATAAAAGGGGAGTACTTGACACTTGGAGCACAACAAAAAAGGAAGGGTGGGTATGTATATCAGGATTATAGACTAGGAGCTATTGTATACCACTTCACCAACCTAGTAGTTGGTACAAACATCAAGCTCTGCACACTTTCTCACAAAAATAGTTCACATGAACGATACTTGCTACCTCATATAGAGCACGAAAGATTGATGGACACCATCGGCACCAGAGATGATCTGGATGGCCTACTTGTATGAGTGCATTGTTAGGTGCGTTATTTAACCTTTTTAAAAGTGAATTATGAAGCACAATTTCCATTATTTAGCCTTGCTGTATTACCAATGTAATAAACCTGCGATTGACAGATACCATTCACAAACATAATATTATTCAAAGGATACTGGACACTATAAACACGATCGTACAACCTCGGGCGAGTTATCTATAAACCATGTTTGCACATTTTCATTAAGTTCTCTTTTCTTTCTTATGATGTTACTAATGTCTAGCCTTTCATGTGCCTAGGATACAAAAACCATCTATGGCACATTGTAGGCTCCAAGAATGGTGTCTTTAGACACCACCAAATATAGTTCGGAAAATAACAAGCTCTCAAGTTGTTGAAATTTACATTTCTTGATATTTTTAGTTTAATATATACATTTAATTACATTGCCATGTACAAATCAGAATCCAACTAGAGGCTTTCATACTTGCATTCAGCAATTAGGGTCAAGACAAGGTATGAGATGGAACTAGAAACACATGAGATCACCAATACTAGGCTTTCATGAGTCACCAAGTTGCATGCTCCAACTAGGTTCAAGACAAGGTATCATGAGATGTCCAACTAGGGTTTGGTGAGCAATCATGCAAGTTAGGAGAGGAAACTAGAAACACATGATCACCAATACTTGCATGCACCAACTAGGCTTTCATGAGTCACCAAGTTGCATGCTCCAACTAGGGTCAAGACAAGGTATGAGATGTCCAACTAGGGTTTGGTGAGCAATCATGCAAGTTAGGAGAGGGAACTACAAACACATGATCACCAATACTTGCATGCACCAACTAGGCTTTCATGAGTCACCAATTGACATGCTCCAATTAGGTTCAAGACAAGGTATGAGATTTCCAACTAGGGTTTGGTGAGCAATCATGCAAGTTAGGAGAGGGAACTAGAAACACATGATCACCAATACTTGCATGCGCCAACTAGGCTTTCATGAGTCACCATTTTGCATGCTCCAATTAGGCTCAAGACAAGGTATGAGATGTCCAACTAGGGTTTGGTGAGCAATCATGCAAGTTAGGAGAGGGAACTACACACACATGATCACCAATACTTGCATGCACCAACTAGGCTTTCATGAGTCACCAAGTTGCATGCTCCAACTAGGGTCAAGACAAGGTATGAGATGTCCAACTAGGGTTTGGTGAGCAATCATGCAAGTTAGGAGAGTGAACTACAAACACATGATCACCAATAATTGCATGCACAACAACTAGGATTTCATGAGTCACCAAGTTGCATGCTCCAATTAGGGTCTTGAGACAAGGTATGAGATGTCCAACTAGGGTTTGGTGCGTAATCATGCAATTTATGAGATGTGCTTTATGAGACGGAACAAGGTATGAGATGTGCTTTTATTATGATTTTTAGTGGCATTGGTATGGAAAAAGAGAACTCAAAATCATCATAAAGTAATTATTTGTACATGGTCATATGGGGGATTTGGCTAGGGATGAACTTAGTTCTTAATTCTACTTGAGGAAAAAACCATTCTTTTGTTCAATAATTAATCTCTTATTCAAGCATTGTCTCAAAAAGTACACTAAACACATGTACACATAATTCTTTTCCCATGGTAGCTTACATATCAAAGTCATGGGTTTCCTTGATGGTGCATATCAAAGTGATCCGAATTTTAGTATCGCAGGGCATCTTAATTTTCTTTGATATGCATGTCAGTAAGTATAAAGTTGGAACTGGCATTGGAACTGGAAAGGTATGAGATGTCCAACTAGGGTTTGGTGAGCAATCATGCAAGTTAGTAGAGTGAACTACAAACACAAGATCACCAATACTTGCATGCACCAACTAGGCTTTCATGAGTCACCAAGTTGTGCATGCTCCAATTAGGGTCAAGACAAGGTATGAGATGTCCAACTAGGGTTTGGTGTGTAATCATGCAAGTTATGAGATGTGCTTTATGAGACGGAACAAGGTATGAGATGTGCTTTTATTATGATTGTTAGTGGCATTGGTATGGAAAAAGAGAACTCAAAATCATCATAAAGTAATTATTTGTACATGGTCATATGGGGGATTTGGCTAGGGATGAACTTAGTTCTTAATTGTACTTGAGGAAAAAATCATTCATTTGTTCAAGAATTAATCTCTTATTCAAGCATTTTCTCAAAAAATACACTAAACACATTTACATCTAATTATTTTCCCATGGTAGCTTACATATCAAAGTCATGGGTTTCCTTGATGGTGCATATCAAAGTGATCTGAATTTTAGTATCACAGGGCATCTTAATTTTCTTTGATATGCATGTAAGTAAGTATAAAGTTGGAAATGGCATTGGAACTGGAAAGGTATGAGATGTCCAACTAGGGTTTGGTGAGAAATCATGCAATTTAGGAGATTCAACTACAAACACATGAGATCACCAATACTTGCATGCACCAACTAGGCTTTCATGAGTCACCAAGTTGTGCATGCTCCCATTAGGGTCAAGACAAGGTATGAGATGTCCAACTAGGGTTTGGTGAGCAATCATGCAAGTTAGGAGAGTGAACTACAAACACATGATCACCAATACTTGCATGCACCAACTAGGCTTTCATGAGTCACCAAGTTGCATGCTCCAACTAGGGTCAAGACAAGGTATGAGATGTCCAACTAGGGTTTGGTGAGCAACTTTGGATAATTAATGGCCTCAATGCTCTTGATAAAATGTGCTTTCAATGGTGGTGTAAAAGCTCTCTAGGTTTTTGTTGACTAGGATCTCACTATAAATTGGATGTTAAACAAGACCTAATTGTCAAATATCGCTACTCTTTAGTACATTTATTTTCAGCATGTTTTTGGGAACTAAACATTATTGTTGATTCTCTTCCTTAAGAAAGTCAAATTCTGGAAGATATGGAGTTAGAAGAGATAATTGAAGGGCCCTATTGGGTTTCTTCCTTGTGATTCAAATAAAGGTGACATGTAATATCAATGTATATATTTCACTATTTTGGTTGAGTTAGATAATCTTTTGGTTCATACAATTTTTTGGATGTATAAGACTATGTGTGTTTTTGGATATTTTCTATAATAATATTATTATTATTTTTGGACAATTTTTGAAATTGGGATTTTTCTCCCATATAGGACCAACATGGGAGAAATTTTTGGACAATTTTTGAAATTGGCACATTTACAAAGATCATGTAGTATTTTGTCTGATGTTATCTATTGGGGTATTTTGATGAGATGGAATTAAAGGCCCATGGTGGAACTAGGGTTACCAAGGTATGAGATGGAACTAGGGTTTGGTGAGAAATTTGCAAGTTAAGAGAGGGAACTAGAAACACATGATCACAAATACTTGCATGCACCAACTAGGCTTTCATGAACAACAATTTGCATGCTCCAACTAGGGTTACCAAGGTATGAGATGGAACTAGGGTTTAGTGAGCAATCATGAAAGTTAGGAGAGGGAACTAGAAACACATGAGATCACCAATACTTGCATGAACCAACTAGGCTTTCATGAACACAAATTTGCATGCACCAACTAGGGTTTACTTCAACCAATTTAGGGTTTGTAGGGTACATGATGTATGTTAGTATGGTATTCAATGAACTCTAGTATCATAGGGTATTGTAGGGTATGATATGGTATATATTACACATGCATGCATGACTTAGTGTTAAATGGTACATATTGTTAGTATGTTATGTTATGGTACATGTTATTGTATCATAGTATGGGATGATGTTAGTGTCGTAGGGTAATGTAGAGTATGTTATTGTGTGTATGTTAGAATTGTAGAGTATGTTACTGTGTGTAAATTAGGGTATGTTATTGTATGTTAGAATTGTATGATGTTAAAAATTTGATGAGTTGTTTAAATTATTCCTTTAAGTATTGGAAATTCATTTAAGTTAGCACACATGCGCGAACCACACATATCATGTTCCAAGACCAAGTCAACCATGATATCATGTTCCAAGATCAAGTCAACCATATATATGTATAACTTTGAACCTTGCTTTATATTATATATGTATAGCAATAATGTTGTACAAAAATTGCCATGCCACATGGCCATAATACAAAATAGTGGGTCAAAAAGTACATCTGTGTGTACATACGAACAAAAAGATACATCTATGTATGCCCCCTATACATTTTTTCTAGTTATCCCCCATTTTGCTGCCACTGCCAGAGTCTTCGGAGAAGTGTAGCTTTCTTTTGCGACTGCTCACTGGTGATCCCCATCGCTGAACAAGAGGGATAGGTCTCATCAATGGAGACTGCAGAAAAACCAACATTTGTAAGTTAATTTACCAACCTTTAAAAATTCTATGTACATTTGTTAAAATTCCAAAACCAAAATAACATTTCTACTTCCTGTACGTGAGTAAGTAATCACTGGTCTTGGTGCCTCACTAAAAGTGACCATGATTGGGTTCTCTTCTTGCACCACTTGCTCACTATCAGGCTGCATATATATATGCCAATGTCAACAAATATACATGTACCTTGGGGGGGGAGAGGGTCACCAATTTGGGTCTCTTCAAGCACCAAATCATAGAAAGATATGTACACAAACGTACAAAGAAAGTGATCTAGACATAAACATACCTGCTGGCTCGTCAAAGGTGGGCCACCAGTTTGGTGCTCTTCATGCAATGGTGCCTCACTAGGGGCCTGCATATAAAGTAGCATATATATGTTAATTTCATATAAAATAGTGAATCAGAGACATATATACTACCTGGAAGGAAAATGATGAACTACCAAAGAAAGCAAAACATACATACCTATTTGGGGGGAAGAGGTGGGTTGACAACAACCTCGCTTTGGTGCTCTTTAAGCATCACTGTCACAATAGGTTCCTGCATAAAGTAACATATGTCAAAGCGATACAAGTTACAAAATGATTTTTCCAAACAAAGCGAAACATAATTAAAAGCATATTTCAAATAATACCTGTGTCTACGAATCTACCTCTGCATGAGAGGGAATAGGCTGCGAGACAATATACTCATCCTAGGCAACCTGCATAAAACATGTTGTATCAAAATTAGGATACATATTGAATGTTACAATCAAGATATGTACACAAACATACAAAGAAAGCGATCTACATAAACATACCTGTTGGCTTGTCAAAGGTGGGCCACCAGTTTGGTGCTCTTCACACACCGATGCCTCACTAGGGGCCTACATATAAAGTAGCATATATATGTAAATTTCATATAAAATAGTGAATCAAAGACATATATACTACCTGGAAGGAAAATGATGAACTGATGAAGAAAGCGGAACATACATACCTGTTTGGGGGGGAAGAGGTGGGTTGACAACAACCTCGCTTTGGTGCTCTTCAAGCACCACTGTCACAATAGGTTCCTGCATAAAGTAACATATGTCAAAGTGATACAAGCTACAAAATTATTTTTCCAAAGAAAGCGAAACATAATTAAAAGCATATAATTAAAATCATATTTCAAATAATACCTGTGTCTGCGAATCTACCTCTGCATGAGAGGGAATAGGCTGCGATATTATATACTCATCCTGGGCAACCTGCATAAAACATGTCAAGTATCAAAATTGGGATACATATTGAATGTTACAATATATACTATAAATATGTAAATAAAGTTGAAAAATTAACAAGTACAGTTCTTATCCCTATTGGTGAAGAACCAAACCCATAAGCAATATTGACAGCCGCATCAATGTTCTCAATGTTGATCGGCGGACTATGCGACTATGGTGTGCCATGGGACACTAGCTGTATATTTGTTCACATAAATTGTTAGATAATTAAATAGAAATAAATTGTGAAACGATTGAACATTTTGACATGAAACAAAATATAATATTAAAATAATGAGTTTTACTTACAAAGCGAAGTAATCCATCGTCTCGAAAGTCGGAAGCAGGGCCATAGCATATGCCTCCACACGATGTGCAAGGGTGTGGAGTAACACGACACTCTGAAGACTCTGCATCTCCTTTGTGATCTGTAGATGGGCCCGTCGTAGAAGTGCCAGCCCCTTGGTCTACATTGCCTTGGACATCAGTCCCATGCTCAAGCAATGTATCTGCCATGTCAAATAATGCCTCCTGTGTATACTCAATGATAGGACCTGCAGGAGGATATACCCGAGGGGGTTTTGGTGTATGTGGTGGGCATGGCACACGGTTGAGATTTGTCCTGGCACCTTCCCTATCTTGGGGCATCCCATGACCAACACCCTGGTTGCCTAAGAGATTGAAGTAGTTAACATATTGTTTCCCTATGATGAATTCTGCATACAACTTCCTAAGGAAATAAAATGAGATGTCCCTATTCCCATGGGGGTCTTCATCGAAGACCATATACCAACGATCGATCCAATTGGCCTTTATATTTGGTTCAATGCACTAGTCTATGGAAATGTGTGCTCGACTAGTGGGTGGAACCAATCCAGTGCTAGGGTCCCGGAATAATGAAAATAACTGGTCTTTTGTAATTTTAAGGGATTTGATGTCTTTATGAGTCAATCCATGGGAGTAGTATTGCTTCCTGGATTCTCTGTACGAGGCAATGTTGTACAGAGCTCCTTGGGTGTCGAAAATTGTGTTTGTTATTGTGTCCAAGCCATCGGCTAAATAATCTCTCAAACGAACCCCCCCCCCCCTCTAATAGATGACCTAAGGTGCCTCAATGACGCCAAGCGTGCAATAATATGTGCGTTTCTATCTTGTTCCCCCTCCGGGTTTGGGTTTGGTTGTGGGTTAGGTTGTTGTGGGTTATTAGAGGGTGGGTTTTCCACATTGTGTTGTTCGTTTGTGTTGTCTGTTAAGATTTAAACAAAAAACTAGAAGTTATTTTACTTATAATCATTATTTGATTGTTCACATTCAATTATTTTTTTAAATTTGTTCAAAATAATTATAAAAACAATGAAATTATGAAAAAAATTAAAGAATGGAAGACTAAATGAAAAGGATTGAACTAGCATTTACTTGCCATTGGAGCAATCCACCTCAAACTCGACCTCGACCTCGACCTCGAAAAGGTAAAACACAAATCGCACTTGCGCTATTTCGCTCCTACGGTTTTTCGCTGTCCCGATCCTATGAAAATGAGATTTGAGGGGCCTACGGCCTCTGTTTTATTTTTTTTTTGCTTTTCAATATCGCATATGCAATATATTGCATATGCGATATATCGCACTTGCGATATATATCACATATGCGATATTGAAAAGTAAGGAACTAAGGTTTTTTTTTAAGTAAGTGTATGTTGTCTCATGGGAAGTGCATCCCTCTTGTGCTTTCTTCTATCATACCTTGTATGATTATGCTTCCATTCAATGATGGTGTATTCATTTTAATTAGGGATTTTGAAGGCATTTGTGTTGATTTTAGTCTTCTCCTCAATTGACTTGAATATTTCTTCAATGGTGTTATGATTGTTGTCAAAACAAAGACTACGCTTTTCATGTGGAGATAATTAACAACCGAATATTTTATCTCAAATCATGGTGCTCTTCTCAAATTTTGAATTTGTCTCCAACTGGGAAACTATCTTATCCAAATATTCTTCTATATAGAAAGGATCTCAAACTCTTTCATTTGAAAAAGTTATTTATTCTCTTGAAGTTGACTTGTTAGGTCTTCATCAATTTTCTTGGCAGATCTACTATTTGACTTTTCTTACACCAACAATGGTATTTTCAAATTATTCATGGTTCTTATGTATTTATTTCAGTTCCCTTATTAGGGAGATAATTTCATCTTCTTGCTTGCAATTTTTCCCCTTCTCCTCTAGTTTATTTGTCAGGGTTTGTTGTGTCTTTTCAATTTTTTCTTTCAATCCAATGTTAAGACCTAAATGTTGGGAACATTCCCCCTATTGGGCACAGTTCCCCCCTATAGTGTGGCACAGTTTACCTCCTATATGGTAGTGTATTACATATTATTGATGTAGGCTTGGTTCTATTAGTTGTTATTGTACACATATGTATCCTATATATAGTAAGGGGATATTCTCATATTAGTAAGCATTACATATTGTCTTGTCTTGGGTACATAATTACATTGTGTAAGGAGGATCCTCCCTCAAAGAGGATTGTTATTTATCTGTGTTCTTCATTATTCAGGCATGGATTACTCTCTTTTATCATGTTTCTACTATTTGTGTGTTATTTATGGGACTTGGTTGCATAACATCCAAAACTAATATTTTAGTCCCTTCTTTTGAAATATAATATTCATCTTGATACTTTTGCAATTTCTCCATTAATGATTAGTTTTCTCTTTCATCTTTCCATAGTTCACATAGAGAACTAATAAGTTCTTCCTCTAGATATACTTATTCTTCAGTTTCAAAGTCTTCTTTATCTTTGGAGACTTTGCTTTTTCTCTTAATGGCTTCATCATTTGTTTTGGGTTGTACCTCATTTTATTGAGAGATTTTCTTTTGAATAAAGATAGTATATATTCTCCCAGAGCTATGTCGTTTAATTCCATTGTCCCATTTTGTTCTTCTCACAATATGATAGGCCATTCAAAATTGCATTCATTTTCTTTGGATTGTCTTTGTGTAGATTATTTGTTATTGAACCTTTTGGTTGATTCTTTGGATTTGTGTATCCATTATGAACTACACTTCAAATGTCAAGCTCAACAACTTGCATATATGCCTCTATTCTTATGCTCCATGGTACATAATCTATTCCATTTAAAAAGGGAAATTTTTAAGGATATACTAATTGAAAATCCATGAGTAATCTATGGGATATGTCTTCTAGTTGTCAAACTATGTGAATAAAACATGCTTTAACACCAATTGTTTGCATATTTATAGATGTTGAGATGTTGGGGGTGAATCGGTACTAGACACTTCTACTAATTTTAACTTCATCACTTCAATTAATAATCACACATTAATAAAACATTCAACAACCAATCAATACAAATGCACAATACATAATGATTTTAAATGGAAATCCAAAGAGGGAGAAAACCACCAAAGTTGTATCCTTTATTAATAAATTGTTTTTTTGGTTCCTCATACCACCATATGCGATATGCAACATTTACAAAACTCATATGCGATATATCGCAAGTGCGATATATCGCATATGCATTTTGTAAATGTTGCATATCGCATACGATATATCGCATATGCGTTTTGTAAATGTTGCATATCGCATATGCGATATTTAACATTACAAAACACATATGCGATATATCGCATACGCGATACATTTTCTTGAACCTTAGCCTTGTGTTTGGGCTCGGGTTATTCCGAACGTACCATCAATAACACATATGCATTCTTGATTTGCACTTCGGAAGTGCGTTTCTGATTTCCTAAGTGGCACCAAAAAGTGGAACCAACTTCGTGCTAGCGCCCTTTAGTTTTTCTAGTTAGAATCTGCCTCGAGAATATCTTAGGAGCTACCTTAGAGAGGTGTAAGAGATTTTCTTGTCTTTTATGAATATATTGTATTTTTTTCTTTTTAGTTAGGGCTTTGTATATTTTTATCTTGTCAATTTTAAGAGACTCATCAAGAGCTTCCTTAATTTCTCTCCTCGCATTTTTACAATCTTTATCATACCAAGGGTTGGTTTTTCTATTTCTTTTATTACTTGAGACTTCAATTGAGAACTTGTTAATGGAATGGGAGAGGGTTGTCATAAAATTATGATAGAGGTATTCTATGTTGTCTATACTTGATAAAGGAAGCAAATTAATTTTTAAATCATTTAGAAAAATATCATTTTTATTTCTATCAAAGATCAAGTTCTTTTGGCTATAAGGATTATCTTCTATGGGATCTCTATGCATGCCAAAATTGAGAGTTACAATTAAGGGTCTATGATCTGAGTCAGGCTCGTGGTCCTTTAAGATGTCAAAATTTATTATTTCATTGTATAAAGGGATATCGGAAATAACATAGTCTACCACGCTGTTACCAAGCCCATGGATACACGTCATCTAGCTAGAATTGGACCACTTCTTTAAACCGTTGCAAATTATGAGATCTTGAGCACTACAAAGCTTGACTAGCTCAGCCCCAAACAAATTTTCCCTTAGATATTCAGAACTTCTATTGTACCTTCTATTTAGAGTGAGGTCTCCGTACAAGCATTAGAGTCACACATTAGGAGGATATTACCTTCATTCCTTAGGCTTGAAATATCATTCTTTAAACTAGGGTGAAGGACAATTTTTATCTAAATTATTTTTCTTATATATATAAAAGAAAATAATTTTATTTTTAAAATATCAAAATAAAATTTTTAGTTTAAACTTCGTAATCTTTATTTTAAAAATAAAATTTTTATTTAAAAAACTAAAATTTTATTAAAACAAAGTATATTAAAAATTTAAAATAAAATATTTTAAAAACATTAAAATTTAAAACAAAAAATAAAATAAAATAAAAACAAATTGAAAAAACCGAACTACTGGCCTTCTCCCTCCCCACGAGGAGGAGGAAGGGGATGATAGGGGTAGGAAAGGGGGCACTTGAAGGGAGTGCACAGAGAAATGTGTGGTGAGGGTGGAGGGAAAGGCATGGTAGAGAAGAGGAGGGGGAAGAGGGCGCGGTAGTTAGTTTTTTTTTTAATTTGTTTTTGTTTTAAATTTATTTTTTAAATTTCAATGGTTTTTAATATTTTGTTTTTTATTTTTTATTTTTAATAGTTTTGGTTTTAATTTTTAATTTTATTTTTATTTAAATGTTTTTTATATTTTATTTTAATTATGTTTTGATTTTTATTTCTAATAGTTTTTGTTTTGGGTTTTAATTTTTTTTTGTTTCTTAATTTTAATGTTTTTTTCATATTTTATTTTATTTTATTTTTAATAGTTTTGGTTTTAATTTTTTAATTTAAATGGATTTTAAATGTTTTTTATTAATAAAAATTTGGAATTTTTAATATTTTTAAGATAAAAAAAATTTATTAATTTTATTTATTGTTTAATAAAAAATTCAATTTTTTAAATTTAGTTTTGTATTTATTTAAATGTTTTAAAAATATATAAAAAAGTTTAAAAAACATGAAAGAGGAAGTGATGGTCAAAAAAAGAGGAAGCTTAAATATTTTTTAAGGTTATGATTTTAAAAGTGCTCCAATGTTGGAGCTATTTTCTTATTTAAAGATTAATTTTGAAATTTTTATATAATGCTAAGTCTATATTTTCAAACAAATTAAATAAATTTTAACATTTGAAAATAATTAGTTTTCTATTAAAAATAAAACCATTTACCTTAGTCATAAAACCATGCACATGCATATCTCAAGTTTGAGCATGAAGCTTACGCACAATTCACACTTCCCTACCTTTCCCAAGTGGTAATTAGGTCATGCACATATATATATTTCAAATTTAAGTAAGATGCTTAGGGCTAAATCACACTTCCTTACCTTTCGTTCATTTTGTCACCTTTGTAAGAGAGCGTTTCATTTTTGGGTTCTCCTTTGCCTCACCTCAGCCTCCATCGTTCCCAGTAGCGTTCAAAATTGAACACTTCACAGCCCTTCCAAAGGGTTCTAGCCCTTCCTAGAAGTGTAAAGTTAAAATTGCTTTTCAAAAAAATTTTAAAATTTAAATTTTATTCTTCCAATAAAGAAGGGTATAATTTATATTAACATTTCAAAAGAAGAGTAACATTTGAAATTACCCATTCATATAAATTTCTCAAGATGTTGAAATTCCTATGCTATAAAGTTCAACTCATCATTCAAAATATTGTAAATATGATAAATTATAATCACTTACTCACTCATGTCATGCACTTGGTGCTTAGTTGTTGAAGATGGACAGTAATCATTAATGAATACGAGGCACTAGCCATCGAGATGTGAATCTGACTCCCGAGTCACTTGGGGTTGTAATCTAAAGTGTGATAATCTATCAACAACTACTAATCTACTACTAGGCCCAAAACTAGCTCAAAAATTTGTGCCTACTACCTATGTGAACCTCGCTACCAATGTCCACTTTTTTTTTGTCAAATTGAAATTCAAAAGGTCGGTTTGAAAAGTCCTCCTCTACAAGACTTCATTTCTTGTATGAATATCATGGAATCACGACAACTATAAAGAACACTCGATGTCATGCAAATACAAATAATGGCATATAGCTAGGATCACAAACTGTGCAGAAATTGATTTATGCATTGCTATAGAGAGTTGTCATTGGGCACACTATATGGAAAACAATGGTTATTAATAAAATTAAAAAAACAATTGTAAGCTCAAGAATAGTCTTCAGTTTGATGAGTGGCATGATCGTGATGTTATCTCCCTCCGTCCTTCCAAACATTTGTGGTTTCTCATGACATTTTTCCTCAGAGCTACCAAAATACCTATAAAAATTACTTGTCTTTACATCCTCTTCTGTTTAAATCCTCGTCTCATAGTCATAACTAAGGATTATTATGTCTACACATCCTCACCTTATAATAGGAGTTGGGTCAAGGCACAAAGACAACCATAAAAATATTAAATTGTCAAGATGCAAAGAGTAAGAGAGAACTATAAGTAAGTCTTATATTAAATTTACCTTATAAGTTTTTAATTAACACTATCAAGTGAGATTTGACAAGTTGGATTGTTTTGATCTTCTTATTACTCACCAATGTGATTGCAAGGCATTCATTGAAGGTGAAGTCCATGATTGTAGGTCTTCTTCCTCGTTATCATGCATTTTGGTAAGACAATAAAGAGGGTAATGGCAAGCATCAGCATGGAAAACGGTCTCGACATAGAGGTTATACACATTAATTGTTTTCATTAAATAATTTAAATTCGTTAATTGTTTTCATTAAATAATTTAAATTCCTACCCTTGACTATGGATTCAGTGAATCGTGGACTTGTACAAAAAATAACAAATTTTAGAGCCACAGGCACTTAACTACTCACACCTATAACTTTCTCAAATCAGCCATTAATAAACTTATTTTGGTATTCTGGTTCAATTTAAAAAGTGGATTGTTAGACTCAGATATGCAATGAGTTGCAAGGATTCAATTCACTTAGTTCCCTCCATCACATATGTTAGAATAATCCGTCAGGATTATTGTAAATAAATAATAAATAGGAATATGAATAGATAGGAAGGTGAAAAGGCTGGTTCTCAACCGCCATTGTAATGTATAAATATTTGCTTTGGTAAGGGAATAATATTGAATCGGGAGTTATTACCAACAAGTGGTATCAGAGCAGGGCTGTCTGCCATAAGTCCTGGCTGTCATTCTACTTGCCAGTCCAGTCCATTGCCAGACTGCTCCATCAGTCTGCCAGTGGCATGAGAAATCCAGTCTCTACGTGCATGCATTATTGGTATAGCACAATACCTAACCCTAACCCTAATTATTTCACGCTAAATCCTTGAACTGCGTCCTCTTGAATTGCAAGCCTCTGTTTTGCGCTCTGTTAATTTGTTTCAAACTGCTTGAATATCGCCAGTCTGCCTCCAAAACGTTTTTTGTTTAGTGTTGCAATATTTTGGGAACTACAGAAACCCTAATTTTCTATGACCGTAAAGACTATCAATGGCCATACCTCTCGTCCTCTTTTATTGCTAGTAGAATCTTTTGAACTGTCATTACGCCTCCCGCAGTTTCCATCCTGAGACTTAAAGGCGTGACATCTAGCAACAGCAATTCCTGCACCTTCTCGTTGCTTTCTCCACTCAGAATGGCAGCCTGATCAGCTGCGCCATAAGCAATGGCTTCATCTTGGTTAATTCCCTTACATAACTCTTTACCATTGAAAATATTGGAGCAATTTCTGTACTTTGGGGATGCGAGTTGAACCCCCAACCAAGACGACGTCGTTTTGTGGCTCTTGTCCATCTTGGCATAGAAGACATGTGTTTTTTGCTCTCTCGGGCTCTCACACGATCGGGAAAGCACGGTGCTTCTCCATAGTCCACAAGCTTTATAACCAGACCGGAACAGGCGAGGCCGACCCTACAATTGAGCTGCGATATAAGAAGTATCTGGAGAAACTGTGACCTCTGAGCACAGATGGTATGAGATGCGATTTCGTTGAAGATTGTGTTGCTACAGCCTGCGTTGAAGATGTGCTGAAGACTGATGCCATTGACAGCATGAAGCTGGACATACTGATGCCATTGCAGTGAAGCCTGCGGCGTTGTAGACTGAGTGCTAAAAACTGCTGAAGACTGCGTTAGAGACTGCATGGATGCTGCGTTAAAATACCTATCAGTGTATTCGCTGCTGCTGAAGTCTGCGTGGAGCCTGGGTGCTGATCTCCTTCACTGAATGATATGTAATGCTTGCTATGTTGAAATATTATTAAAAAGCGTGGAGATTGCGTTGAGTATATCTCCTCCACCTCCTGGAACAGAAAATGAATATCTCATATATGCGTTGATATTGTGACTGGCATATACTGATATAAGCATTGATGTAATTCCGTTGAATATTGCTGCATCTTGTGAGGCCGTTTCTTTCATTCTTGCCCAAGGTCCAGACCGCTGAAAGAAAAGTGCCCTTCAGGGAAAAGTTGATAGTTGTGGATCATTGAGAGCCTGCGTTGGAGACTGCAGCCTTGTTTGAAGACTGCGTTACTGCAAACAATAATTTCAAACCCTCGCTGTGGAAACTCTCCCAGTCGTAGATAGATATGCTCAGAACCTGACTGAGAATTGTACGTGGAGATTCACGCTGCCTGAAAGCTTCCTGGAGATTCACACTGCCTGAAAGCTGACTGAGAATTGTACGTGGAGAATTGAAAACTGAAAGCTGCCTGCCCCGAATTAGACTGCTGAAAACCTATTGAAGAATGCCTGACTGATCTATGCGTTGATCTATGCATTGAGAAATAATACTGCGTGCCTGGTGTTGCGACTTGAAGACTTGAAGACTGCTCTTTTCTGCTGAATAATAATGTATGCTGTATATCATGCTGACTGATATATTGTGATTGATATGCTGACTGATATTATGCTAAATATTGGAGAATAATGTATGCTAACTGATATATATATGCTGAATGGTATATATGCGTTGAGTATCTATACTGCTTGGAGTCTGGAAATTTTTATGATTGCTGGTGTATACATGCTGCTGAACCTGTGGAGCTGCCTACGTATCAAGTGAGCATGTGTTGAATACCTACTTGAAGACTGATCTCAAAGACTGAATACTGACGCTGATATATTGATAGTGACTGATATAAAGAAGCATGTGTATGACTAATATATTTTTTATCTATTGATTTCTTCTCCCTAAAATTGCTGCGATTTGAAGCTGCGATACTGTCATTGTATCACTTTAAAATCTGAAGTTGAGATTGTAAATCACCTTGGCAGAGACTGTAGACCTGCAAGGTTATTATTTTTTTTCTATTTCTACCTCTCATATCAAGTTTATTATTGTAAATTACACTAACAGTTGTAAATATGCACTCTTTGGCATCTAGTATTGGTGCTGCCTTAGCTGGCAAAGACCAATCCAAAGACCCTTCCAAGGGAGATTGCAGCAAGAGAGGACAAGGAAGAAG
>LPNX010981284.1:573599-597215 GCA_001517045.1 Pseudotsuga menziesii
CAAAATTATGTTGGAGAACTACTAAACAAATTTTCCATGACATAATGCAATCCTATATCTACTCCAATGGAACAGAAAATGAAGCTCACATCAAGCGAAGGAAAAGAATTTGAAGATGCGACCAAGTATCGACAACTTGTAGGAAGTCGTATCTACCTTACAACAACTAGACCAGATATTTCTTATGTTGTTGGCATACTTTCAAGGTTCATGCATAAACCTTGTGAAGGACACTGGTCAGCTGCAAAGAGGGTTCTAAGATACTTGAAGGGGACTCAAGACGTTGGACTCAAGTACTCTAAAGTGGATGACTTCAAACTTATTGGGTACTCAGACTCAGATTTTGATGGCGATAAGGAGACATGAGTATCAACTTCTGGATACACTATGAGTCTTGGATCAGCAGCTGTTTCATGGAGATCACGCAAACAGTCAGTTCCAACAGATTCAACAACAGAAGCAGAATATGTGGCTGCAGTTGAAGCAACGAAAAAAATAGTATGGCTCAGGAAGATACTTGAAGATTTGCAAGAAAAACAAGAGAGCTCCACTCCATTGTTGGTTGACAATACTTCTGCAATCAAGCTGGCTAAGAATCCTAGATTCCATGATCGAACCAAACACATCAACACAAAGTATCATTTGATTCGACATCATGTAGAGGCCAAGACAGTCCATCTTCGACATTGTTCCACAAATGATCAAATTGCAGACATCTTCACCAAAGCGCTTGGACGAGAAAAGTTTGAAAGATTCAGAAACATGCTCGGACTTACGAACACCCCTTCGGATTAAGAAGGGGATTGTTAGAATAATCCGTCGGGATTATTGTAAATAAATAATAAATAGGAATATGAATAGATAGGAAGGTGAAAAGGCTGGTTCTCAACCGCCATTGTAATGTATAAATATTTTCTTTGGTAAGGGAATAATATTGAATCAGGAGTTATTACCAACAACATACATACATGCTTTCACAACAAGCGCTGAATAGTCAATATTTGCTTTTTACAGTTTTTTATGTGAAAGGATTTGGTTAATCTATACTTGTCAATTAAATTACAATTAAGGACTGAGAGAATAAATGCCCTTCCAATTGAAATTAATACCCACCCTTCAAATTTGATCATTGGTTCCCAGTACTCCTTTAATTATCACGGTATCAAGCTGCCAACTGGCTGCATTTCGAAATGACTGACAACAAGCTTTAAACCAGGTGACAGGTTGTCATCTTGATTTCCGTTGAGTTTTGTTTTTCTCAAAAAGTGCAAGAGCGTGGCCACAAATGTGGTGCTTTAGGGTTTCACCGAAATTCCTACTTCTTTTCTGGAAACACGCCTTAATTTGATATGATACATGATCAGGAGGATCGGCGAACTCAGACAGGGTGTACAGTGACATGTTGAATCATAGACATCTCAGAGAATACATCTCCATTCCAGCCAGGACTTTGGCATATATCTCAATACGACGCTGGAGAACGAACCCATGGAAGAACGAACCCATGGAAGAACTAGGTAACAATAACAACTAGACTAAACTTGAAATTGGAAGAATTAGTTCACAGAGCAAAGCACAAGGGAGTCACACAAAGTACACTTCACTTCTTATTATTTGCAGATCAAATACATTTATAGCGAATGAAATGGTTTCAACAGATCCAGTAAGATTCCGTAAGAGACGGATCTCAAACCACTTAGCTTCTAAATAATAGTAGTATCGGATAACAATAGTTTACTAATCATGGCATTTAGCCATTATTCTCTAACAACTAATTCATACATCCATTCATATTGAGTGACAAATACAGAAAGAAGTTTTCTGGTTCAACGAGAGGTGCCTTGTTATAATGTTCTTTCAGATCAGGCGTTGGAATCTCCTGTGCTTTCCAAACTTACTATTATCGTTTGTAGATCAAGCCTTAGAGACGTGTAGGTAAAGCGATTTAAATAAAATAAAATTGTCTGAAGATTCAAAGTCCTAGTTCTCAACATAGCAAAGAAACGGAATAAATTCATTTATCTGAAACCTACAAAATATAATAATAAATTTGGAAAGCACATGAGATTTTTACACCTGACCTGAAAGAACATAATAATAAGAACCCACCGACTTTGAATCCAGGACCTAATTAAAATACAAAACATCTGCATCAAATAAATACATCTAAATACTTAACGTGTTAAATGATAAACATACTGTAATTTCTCTTGGAAGTTCCCAAATATATTCATTAACAAAATAATTACACACAAATTATATGGCATGACTTATTAATCCATTTCCTTTTTAATTGACATGTTATTCCATTGAGGTAAGATGAAGATAAACAACTGTGAAGGACCCTTTCAACTAGGGCTTTCAGATTCTCTTATATATAATAAGACAGAGGAAACATAAAACAATTTTAACGTTTTTCTTTTCGAGTTAAATTTTAAATTAAAAATACCTAAAGCTAAGCAGTCGACTTCATGCATACCAATTTTCATTTTACAACTTAAATTTACGTTCAAATTGAAAATGCCTATGCAATCAAATTCACGTTTTCTTCCAAATCCACCTTAATCTTTAGTTGACCATGTACATTCATGGTATATTTTGGATATTGCTTTACGCCTCTTTTCCTCTCCCTCGTATGCTGGGCTGTTTTCACATGGGTGTTTTTGGCAAAAACCATGGTCGTCAAGAACAGAACAGATGGATAAATATTTATATTTAAAACAATATTAATAATATATTTAAATTGAAAAATGATGGACATTTACACATTCCATACACAAGTTACAAAACTAAACTTGTCATAGATATATATATCACTAAAGAATGTAATAATAAAGTACAGTTTGTATATTTTAAATATTTTCTGTTTTCCCACCGGCTATTCTTGAGGGCAATCCCAAGGAGTCGGTTTTATTGCAGTATTGCATGCCACTGTTCCTTGAATTCTCTCGTGGCTTAAGGCGTCAATAGTTTTAGTTTGGCCAACAACAATTAGTTAATTTTTATGTTTCCAGTTGAATAAATCAAAAGTTAGAAGAGATGTTATTTTAACAGAAGGATTCAAGTTTTCTGTTTTTAGGATATTTTTTTATTATACGTTTCGTTTTAGTTGTATCGTTTACTTGAGGTTGTAAATAGTTTTTTTAATATAAATATTTGTTGATATAAGTATTATTTTATGTTAAACTATAAAAAATGTAGTTGTGAGTTGGTATTGATTCAAGTTCAAAACCTTTACGGAAAATATATATATATATAATAAATTTTTATTATATAAATATATTGAGTTATATATATTATAATTTTTTATTTTATAAATATATTGAGTTGTAATTTGACTTTTGGGTGTCTAATTTTAAGTGTCTTTTGAATCATTATATTTTATACAAGCTATCTTAATTTATCCTTATCTACTCAGTAGTTTTAATTTGGACCGATTTTACACATTAGTTTTAGTTTGCATTAACTTTACAACATTATTATTTTCTGTTTTATATAGAAATGAAATTGGGAGATCCAAAGCTTGCTTAGTAATTGCTTGGTATAGAAAACGAAGAGAAGAACCAATGACAGTAACAAATATTTTGAACAGTATTGCATCTTTCATATTTTATTAATGCTTCTTCGATTTAATTAAGAACAAGATCAATATTGGTCAATAAAAATGCAGATAAATGTTTGTGAAACAATTCAACAAGGAAATGATGAGCTTCAATATTGATATTTATTATTAAAAAAACAAGGGAGAAATGATAAAAGTAGGAGAATATTTCCTAAAAGTGCTGCAACAAAAATGTCAATGTCAAATGTCAATGTCAAGGAAGCTTGGGACACAATGCAAATGTCAATGTCAAGGAAGCTTGGGACACAATGCATTGCAGTGTGCTTAGTAAGACACAAATAAAGTCAAATAGGTTCAGTGACAAAATATGCAGAGGTACATTGCATTGCAGTGTTCTTACTAAGACACAAATAAAGTCAAATTGATTAGGGGCAAAATATGCAGAGGCAGTTGGTTTTGTTTTTTTCTTTTCAAAGTTCAAACACCAAATGCATACCGAATAAAGTAATTCGTGAAAGTTAAGATCTCATAACAAATTGGAAAACATAATGGGATCGTTATCATCTCACCAGTGTAAACTGTCATGTATCCATACGAGCTTCCTTGTGCATCGGGGGCACACGCTTCAAAAATTTCTTTTATTTTTCCATCACAACTATTTCTACCAGTTATGCACATCATTCAAGAGAAATACCAAGTAACAACTAATGATGCATTCTAAGAAAAACTCAACTCAATAGAATATCAATCATAAATAGGCACTGATAAGGAGAGTGAGTTCGATTCAAAGAAACTTAATACATATTAGGTTAATAATGAAATGAAAAAGAAACTTAAACTAACACAAAAACTATATATAGCAAAATATTGATAACTTATAGAATATAGTAAAATAATATTCGTAGGAACAAAAATTATAAACTATAATGGTGGTAATGTATAGATTATAGTAAAATGACATTTTTTAAAATAAAAATTATATTAATTGTTTGAGTTTTAAGTAGAAATGACATCTATAACTATGTATATTTATAATGGTAATAGTTGAACAGTAAGCTCAACTATATTAAAAAGAAATAGATAAACACTATAATTAGTATATACAAATGACAATACTTTGAACATTAGGGCATGTATTAAGGGGATTTATGTTTTAAGAGATGAAATTGTTACACACAAATAATATAGTTTGAGGGTTACCCAAGATTGAAGAGAAGGATGACTAGGTTTTCTCGCATTGTGCAAACCATACATGGATCTCTTTCTTGAAAAACAAACATAAAACATTTGTGTATTTTGTAAATTTTAAAGTTTCAAGTGAAAATGAAAGTTGTTACTTTCTTAAAACTTTAATTACTAATGGACGTGGTGAGTTCAATTCAAAGGTATTTAATACATATTGTTGATGATGGAACCAAAAAGAAACTTTCAACAACATATACAATGCACATAAATGACATTCTAATTATACAAATTAGAAAATTGTTCAAATAGAAAGATCATGTCATAGGCAAAGCATATGGTACAAATGAGCTTTGGAAAAAAGTACTAACTACCTTGTATATATTTTTAGTTATACATGTAACCCTATATCAATTATGAAGAATTGTACATTAAAAGCATGATCTAAAAGAAGACTCAATGTACAAAATTTGAGGGTTTTGGTTCATTGGCATATGTACATATATTGAAGTAATGCATACAAGTGTTAAAATCCCATATCAAAAAACTTTAGTGTATCATGTGATATTAAATTTCATGAAAGAGAAGTGTGCGATGAAGATGAAGGTGTGTAGTACGAAAAATTATGAAGTGTTGACATAGAATCACCACAAGATGGCATTACTTTTCTCCCTAGTAGCACTAGTAAGAGTTCAAGTCCAAAAGTAAGATATCTCATCAAACCCAACACGAATGAGAAAAGTACATTTTTTAAAATAAATTTATCAAAATACTTATAATGTAGAATATACATGAGGATTGTAATTTTTTTAATATTTTCTTAAATTCAAGAAAAATCAAGTTGTGAGGAAGATGCAATACATTAAGGGAATTACATGAATCATGTTAACCCAGCTCAAGTAAGAAAACAAACTATTGAGAAAAATGAAACTTTGTAGTTGGTTGAATTTTTAAAGGATAAAGAAGTAATATGACTAAAATGGATATATAAAAACAAACACACAGTGAAGACACTTTTTAAAAGCATAAAGTGAGGTAGTTATCAAATGATATGCACAAGTCTGTGGAATAAATTATGAAAAATTATTTGCATTGGTTTTTAGATGGGATCCTATAACAACATCATTAGCTTTGACATCTTATCAGAATTGTGTAGTTCACTAAATGAATGTAACTTGAGCATGCTTGAAAAATCACTTTGAGGAAGAATCCGATGTGCATATTTGTCTATATACTTAAGAAGGCATTTGGTATGACTCTCCCTAGGTGTGTAATGGGGGATTGGAAGGGACGCCCGTTAGAGTGATAGTGGAGGTCAATTAATGTAAAGTGGACTAGGTCCACAATGTTTGTTATTATTAAATAAGGCCAAATATGGTTGTTATTAGTGAATAAATGTAATGGGGCCTCATTAAAGAAGGTTCACTAAGTGGTTGGAATGTTATTATGGTTTGAGTTGTGTAAATAAGAATGGAGTAAGATTGAGTTGTGTAAATAAGAATGGTTTTCTTCTTATGAGGGGGTGGAATAAAAATGTATGTCCATATTAGATCATAGGAGGTTTCCCATTTGAAGAGGTAAGTGAATAGTCTAGTGTATCCTTCAATAAGAATATTACGTGTAAAGTATTCCGTACCTTAAGGATGCTCATACTAATAAAAATGTAGAGAATTATTTATTTATTATGTGTGCATTCATATTTTCATATATAAGGTAAACTACAACAATCTCTAGAACTAAAACTAGAGAAAATAATTTTTTTTCACTTTCTATCTTGTAATATTTCAAATAAAGAAAAGGAAACTAACACTCATTTTAATTTCTAAGTATTTTCTGGACAAATTTCTAGAATTTGATTACATATATAAGTTATGAGTTCTTATAAAAAAATATGCAATTCGGAAAAACAAATATCTCAAATTGGAGTCAAAGAGAGAGATATTTCTATTTCAAAAATGTTATTTTTTAGGGTTTCAAGTGACGAATCAATGTCATTGGAGAGAGAATTGCAATCTAACCTTCATGTGGCACATCATTTGACATATTTGCATTCAATCTCTAGTATGTTATATAGCCCTCTCAAAATTTCATCATTAAACACCCACATAATTGAAGAATTACAAATAGATTTGTATGGAATCTTCCATGGGAAGAACGTGTGGTGGTGACGAAAATATTTTCATGTCTTAATGCAAATTCAAAGTCTATGTAGCAACTAATGTGATGGAGGATATACTAAAATTAAGGAGCATGTGAGTAAAATGCATGAGGCTTGCATTACTTATAATATAGTTGCTAACATAGATATTGGAAAAAATTGATGAGGGTATGGAATACAAATTCTTGATAACAATATGGAAGCAATTAAGATGACAAACATTAAATATATAAAATAAAATAAAAAAATTCAAAATTTTAAATATATTAATTAATAACAATAATATTAAATATATATAAATGTATTACATAATTATAAGTCATAACCATTTATAAATGTATTACATAATTATGAGTTAAAACCATATATAAGTGTATCACATAATCATGAGTCAAAACCATGGTGTATCACTTGGCATTTGTATAGAATGATTGAGAAGATAGGAGCCCAAGTAGGTGTATAGTTAGTGGTCCAATAAATCCAAAGGATTGTCCTCTTAGTTATATTCATAAGCCATTTATGTTTCTCAAGGCTTATGTTGGAAGAATCTGAGCCATACCGCGACTTCAAATACAAAGTAGTTGCAATCTAAACCCTATATCCATCACGATGAATGTATAGATAAATGCTAATGTTTTGGTGTCTTCCTAATTCCTATTGAATAGTAATGTTACAAAATGTGAAGGTGGTGGTCACTTAAAGTGTGCAAGAGAGTAGCTAAAGTTATGTCTCTAAGGTAAAAAAATTGATTGTGAAGAGAACAACGGTTTGGGGTTGTTGATGATGGTAAAAAATTTCCCTCTCATTACCCAACATGTGTGAAGACAAATAAGTTTAAAAAAAGGACAAAATCAACACTTTAATAGGGTAAAAAATTGCTTGTTGATTTTCCCTATATTTGTGGATTTTTTCCATCATCTTTTGGTTACATGGAGGATTTCGATCCACATGACCATGGAATTTGTGACTCATAGCACTCAAGGTTTCATGGATATCAAGGGTGTCAATAGGAGAACTTTATGGACCCAATTTTATGGATGAGTGCTTAGGACTACTTTGATATTGGCTATTTCACCTTAGTAGTTAGCACTCATACATGGGACCTAAACTTACTACAAATATCATTGGACTACTTTTGTAGAGGTTCACATTTGTACACGAGACATTGGTTTCTTGGCCTACTTTAGTATGGAGGTCACCATTCATCCATGAGACCCTAGTTTATGGTTGTACCTTTTCACATCAAGCCTTGAGGGAAACCCTTTTCTATGGCGGGTGGAGTGTTATGACCCCCAGGGGTGTAATGGGGGTCTGAAAGGCCCATTAGAATAATAGTGGAGTCTATCTACTCTTAAGTGGGCTTGGTCCACAATGTTTGTTATTATTAAGGCCCACTCTAGTAGTTATTAGTGAGTAAATGTAAGAAGGTCCATTAGGTAGTGAGGAAGTTGTTATGATAAGAGTTAAATATAAATAAAGATGGATTTATCATGATGAAGGGTGTGGAAGAATATTGTATATGGATAGTGGCTTAATAGGAGGTTGTCTCCTTGAAGATACAAGTGAACATGAGTGGATCCTTTAATAAAAAGATCTATTGTGCCCTGATTCATATTTTCATATCTAAAGTATATTACAATGATCTAATACACTTTAAATTAAATGACTTCCAGTATTGCTTTAATTGACCTTTGTTTCCCACTACACCCTTAAAGAAGATCATGTACCAACATTATATGATTTGAAAAAAAAAGTCATATAACATGGTATTGAAAATAGTTACCTCACAAAATTAAAACGGTTATGATTTTTTTTATAGAAATAATAGTTCTCGCAATATTGAGGCATGAATTCAAACCAGCAACGATGTAAGAGTTTGAGGTCACTCATATTGCATTGATGCATTACTTTTTGGGTGAGAAAATATATGAAAATATGCTCATGATATATTGAGGAAATTTAGAATGGACAAGTGCTAAGAAGTGATAACTCCATTAACACAAGGTGAAAAACTGAGAAAAGGAAAGCACTGAAGCAAGGTTGATGAAAGTGTTTTAGAGATTTATGGCATTTATTATATGACAGGAGAGAGTTTGGAATGAGTTAATTTTACAGATCTACAAGATTATTTAGAATAAACTTAGAGTTATTGTTTTCCTATTCGCCATGGAATGAGTTTACTGAAAAAGCATACGGAAGAAGCAAACTATCTATAATGGAAATTTTAGTATGTTATTTTTTTGGTTTGGAATCTTGGCTAAGAAATCTGATGGAAATTTTAGAATGTTATTTTTTTGGTTTGGAATCTGGGCTAAGAAATTATGAGCTAGAATTGATGATGGTATTAAGCACTTTAACAATTACGAGTTTTTCTTTAAAAGCCTAGTTTTTCTGAGCCTTTCTATATTAGCAGTATGAAACCTGTTTTCCACAATTTAATACGATTCACATAGCAAAGCATCCAGAATGTAGATTGTGTCTTTACGTAATTAGATGTACAAGCAACAAAGTCACTTGACTACGTTGGAGTGCCCGAAGGCATAATCAAGTTAAGAATGCCCAACAAAGAATCCCATTTTTCTTTTAAAGTACCGGCCTATATAGATTTGGCATCACTTCATTAAAAAATGTATACAGCTCGGTGCAGTACCTACCATATTGGTGGACACAAAAATCGATTGGCAGAAAATTTATTCTTAACTTAAAAATGGCTTCAGTTTCAATTTGAGCTGTAAAAGTTAAGTAACACAGCCACAAGTATATGAATGTTGATAGACATAACATAGCCACAAGTAGATGAAATTCAGTTTCAATTTGAGCTCTAATAGTTAAGTAACACAACCCAAGTAGATGAATGTTGATAGACATAATATAACTACAAGTAGATGAATGTTAATAGACATAACTAATCAATTAGTTTTAGTTAGTTTTATGAAGAAAAATAGTTAATTTTATAAAGATAAATAATTATTAAATAAAATCTAAAATATATAATAATTTTATATATCAGATAGATATTACTGAGTTAATTTGTGTGTTTCTTACAGTAGTTGAATAGGAATCCGCACTTTGGGCCACAATTTGATTATATTTTAAACTAAGCAAAATTTGGTTGATTGAAGTTTGAGATTATCATAAAATTTCTGAATAGATTATACGGTACAGTTTTGATCGTTGAAGGAATATGATGAATACATTGAGTTGTGACGCAAATGGATAGTCCATTTTATGTGTTGTGCATTATTATTTTGTGTGGTGTTTGTCTTCATCCATCTTTGATGTGTCTCTGTGGATTCCTACAATATTAGTTCCTCCAGGATTTAACCCTGCAACTACTGCTATTCTCACTTTCCTGTAACTCATTTCAAGTCTTTTTATTTTTTTTAAGAAATTTCTAGCAATCTTTTCCAGCCTGCTTAAATACGAAATAACTATGGAACAACTGTAATGCTGCTTCTTTTTTCTAATTAACGAACTCGGTAACCTTGGCAAGCTTTTTCCAAATGCCACCCAGGATCGTCGAGCTTGGCAGGTCTATACAATTTTCATCTTTGGGGGGTTTTGCTTAGAGACGGTAGAAAGTGCTTTTCTATTAGTTCCGATCTACAGTATTTACCACTCTCCTTCGTTGTGGTAGTACAGTTGTATATTCATAAGGTCATTTCGATTTAGCTGATGACTTTCCAACGGCGGCTGCCCAATTCCTAACACTTCATGTTCATAGTACCCGGCAGTGACTGGCGACTATTTTACAAAAGATTTGTCTTTACAATAATATAAAATAACAGAGGCTCGCCAAAGTTATGTGAATAACTTAGGGTTGAGAGTGCGCACTGCTAATTTAGGTTACAAATTTTCCCACATTAATATGCACGATTGTTTTGAGTTATTTTTATGGTTATCAAGAATTTGGATTAAATGGGATCCTTCTTTTCTGGATAGCACAGAGTTGCTTGGAGTTCTTTCTATTTCCGTGGAAAGAAAAGGTCTTGAAGGTGGTTAAAATACAATAGAATGAAAATTGTATTTATGATGTGGGAAAGAGTTCCATTTTTAAAATTAAGATCAGTTATAACGAGTGTAAAAATTAATATTATAAAAAAGTAAGTTTATGTAAAATTAATTGTGTCATCAATTGCTATAGGGGGCTATTTGGTTTGCCCATATAATGCTCCTTTTTCCATCATTATTTTACCATCGGGGAGAGGTAAGAAAGTCCTCTAATTAGAGAAATCCAAAACTTGATGCTTAATGGATTTGTGATGCAGCTCCACATAATGGCATTTCACTCAGTAGATGCATACTTGAATGTTGGATAAGTCTCAACATGACCATTAAATCAACCTACAGAACAACTTCAATGCAACTATGGACCACCTCACCACCTGAACAAAACTTAGAATTAACAGAGCGGACTTCAATCCCTACTACTGCAAACCAATAACTATGTCGTCTTGAGATTTGATTTATCAGGTGAGGGGTTGGAAAAAGAATCACTCCCAACGATCTCTTTGAAATATATTACACAATACCTAGATTCAAATAATATTCCCAATCTTTGATGAAATCAAAATCAATTAATCAAATTTTATAAGAAAAAAGCATTAATTTTAAAAATAAACAAATTTTCATTATGAAAAAAAACTATTAAAAAAAAATCCAAATAAAGGTTAAATTTATAAACTCATATAGTGGATCACAAATTTCTTTTGAAAATTATTTAAGTGAATTGCAACAAAGTCATTTTATGCCTAAACATTGTGTCTCAACGAAAAAGAATGATGTTATTTACTTATTAATTATTATCATTATTATTTTTGTTGGAAATATTTTATTATTTTTGAAAGAAAAGTCAAGAGTAAAACATTTTATAATCAAAACAATTTTGTTGAATAAAATATGTTGAAAGAGAAAACAAGAGTGGATATTGCTATTGAAGAGTGTTTGGTGACCCACAAGAGGAAAAAGACAAGTGACAAAAACAACACACTGAGAACTAGTATGCAGGAGGCATCGTCCCCTAAAATCATGTCACAACTCCTAGTTGAGGGCTAAAGAGCAGGAGGCTCATAAATGACCAAGTTCTAGGAAGAACACTATAAATTAGTATGTCCATAAGCAACAGGAGGCTAGCAATGGACAGAGATTAAAAATCTGTGAGATGCAAGAGATGACGCATTGAGATTTTGGTCTTGTGGTTCAACGAAGAGGCTTGAGGGTTCTAGAGCAAGTAACTTGGATGCTGTGGGAGTTGGTTGGGAGGAACAACATTCCCACTCTTGTTTTTCCAAAGCGTTGGTGCAAGGTTTGTACTTTACATTTTAATGTTGTAGATTATATTTTCCTAGATATGTAGTTTGTTAAACTCTAAGTGTGACTGATTTATTTATGGTTGTTATACTTGTAACTACTAGAGTAAATTCATTTAGTTTTACTATGCACAGAAGTAGCTATATTCGATTGTTTATTCTCATGTATGCATCATTTTCCAAATATATTCTAACTCTACATTTTTAAAGTTAAATCTGCATACTTCTAAGTAAGCGCATGATTTCGCTCCTACATTCTCATAAATACCGGAAGGTTCTAATATTCGGAGACTCAAAGCATGTTATCTCTAAACTGATCAATGGAAACCCCTTGGGAGCTGTCAACTGTCGCCGCTTGTATAACAAAGTAAAGCTCCTTATGCACAATTCCTATGAGCCTCTTCACATTCTTTGGCTCAACAAATCTACAGCGGATATAATGGCTAATTTGGGGGCCTCTCTCCCACAAGGTCACTACAGGAAAAATGGGAATCCTCCCATCCTAAAATATGTCCCATAATGAGGTGCTGGATATCCCCTAATCAACACCATCTTCTCATGATAAGAAAGTACCCTTTGTATGGCCATAGTTGGAGGATCAATCTTTCGAATAATCCCTCCTTCTCTCATTTCCACATTAGCCTCTTTGCCCCCCCTCCTCTCCATCTCCTTATTTTTGTCACCCCCTCCCCACGTCTCCCTTATCCTTTTTCCCTCTCCTTATTCCTCCATTTCCTTACCCCTCCCTCCTTCCCCTTCTCCGTCACCCTGCGTCACATTGCAGCTAGCCTCCATTTCGAATTGCCATCTGCCGGCTCCCTTCATTTATGTGACAATCCTTTGCCCCTTGCCGCGTGGCCTTCACACCGCTCCCTCCATCTTTCGGACGCTGCAGCATTTAAGGACTCCAGGCCTCGGGTTAATGGCATTATCCTCTCGCACGCTCCAAGATCCATGTCTTCTCTTCGTAGCGATATGGCTCTTCATACCATTTCAATTCTCGGCCCTGGGTTACATGAAGCTCTGCGAATCTTTCTGAAGGTTGTCACAGGAATTAGAGAAGGGGGGTTGCAAGGCCTCCCGTGGCAGGCTCTCCCTATCATTCGTTCTGTAGTGAAGGAATGGCTTGCACTTGCAGCCTTCTCCTCCTGATCGTGTAGCTCTCTCACAGTGTCGTGGGCTGTCACTCTTGGCTCAGTTTTAGGTTGTCAATGCTCGGGGTGGCAGGAAGGCACGGTAGGCACTCTGGTTTGTCGCAAGTAAGGTGACTTCTCGCTGCATCAGGAGCTTCTTGCGCTAGGCCTTTGCATTATTCATCTTCAGGCTGCGAACGAAGCCTGTGACCCTGCCAGTTCTGCAATTCAAAATCATTTCGCTCGAATCAGCATTTCGACTGAGGTAAGCAGAATGGCACAGGCGGGAGAAAGCGCAGATATTATGGACATTAAAAAGAATCTGAGGAGACTGTATGAAATGCTTGCAATAAGTGTCATGGACAACAAGGAAATGGCTCGAGAAGTGAAGAGTATGGGCAAAACAGTGAGTTACACTTCCCTTCAGATTAGCAATCATGATGCTCGCATCGATGATAATGAAAGTAATCTCCAAGAAATAATGGGCAAAGTCGACAGGATTCAAGAGGACCTTCAGCGCTTCATAGCCATGAACCAGAATAGCAGAGTTTATGGAGACACTGCTGAAGCTGTGCATCCTATGGAGGAGGAGTCAGTAGCTCAACCAAGAAATATTAGAGGCAACCCTTAAACTGGTTTATTTAGATATGGCTGAATGTTTTTTTTGTCTTTTAATATGTAATTAGTTTGTTCGGGTATACACTACCCATGGTATTAGGTGTTTTGAACAGACACTATGTGAAGTTTTTTGGAAAATCTCTTGGATAGGCTCTCTGTGCAACATTTTTGCTATGCATAAATACACTATAATACCATTACTGTAATGAATGGCTGTGCACAACTTGTTTTTATATAAACTTTTTATAGTTTCTGTTAAAAAAAAAAAGTAAGCGAATGATTTCAATTTATGCAACATTGATCTAAACCTCTAATGTAGATTAAGTAATGTTAGTATATATATATATATGTAAGCCTTTAGCATAGACAAAACTCTTTCTAAATAATATTCATAGGATATTGACATACGAAATAATTAACTATTAATGTATCTAATAAACTGTGATTACAAACAGAACTCCTCTATCTATAGGTATCCTAGATATCCTCTAATATACATATTAGCGAAGAACAAGTTCATGGATCAAAGATCCTTAATTATGTTTTATAATTATAAAATGTTTTACTTTATAACAGACATGAGGGTTTGTATATTAAAAACCTTGATCTATTATACATGACCGCATCACCAGTCATGAGGTCGAATCCATTAAAGTTACAATATAAAAACAATGGTCTAAAAATCCTTTAACTTCCATTAGTAGGTACTAATAATAAAAACAACTGAAATTCAATCGACAAAACCAAATGATAAATTTATTATCAGATCTAATATCAAAATGGAGGACAATCATCACAAGTAAGTCCACATTGTAGTTATTTACACTAGTAATCACAATACTTCTTACGACAGGAGGATTGACGTTTTGGGCAAAGACCACAACGTGGTTGCTAGGGGAGTTTTAATAACCTTTTTTAACAACTTGTAATTACACCATAACATTAAATTATTACAGAGAGGAAGGGTCTCGGGCTCTCTTATATTGGGACTCCATACTCACAAATATTATGGGATCAAGCCACGATAGTTTAATCAAAATCATATAAATAAAATACAAAAAAGGACTGTAATATTAAGCAAACTGATCAAATAGATGGATTCATGGGTCGGAGCTACACACAGACCTAATCTTAATTCCTGAAGAGGAATTACTTTCATTATCAGAAAATTTTAACTTCTTAACTTTACGTTTGTAGGATACAGTTCCAAATTCAGTTTCATGTTCTTTCATTTTATCTTTTCCTTCATTATGTAATTTATCCAATAGTATTTGATTTAGTTATTCTTGTGCTCTGAGTATCCTTTAATTATCTTCCTTGACATTCTATAATTCAACTTTTAAGTCTGTTACCGTCTGCAGCAATTCAGATGGTTGATTATTTAGTCCACATATATATTATTTAGATTATTATGATGTGATCCATCTTCAGCAGAACCCTCTACTCCTTCCATTTCATGCAAAATAAGAATTTATATTTCTGTACATAATTTTTTTTTTACCATAGTTAGTATTTTTGTTTTCCGTTTTTGTATGTGAGTTGAGACAACTTTAGGCCTAGTGTTTGGAAACTTGCTCTGATACCACATGTAACAACTCCAAATTCCATAAAAAAATTGATGAAGACCTAAAATGACATTCACATAGTTTTTAAGAGGACAAATGCAAATTCTACATCATCCAATTCATCCTAGGACTTAGCTTAAACTAGAACTTAACAATTCGAAATATGACAATTCAATTACGACAATCTCCAACTATGAAACAATATCGCTATACTAAATACCGATTTACTTGTTTTTTCATCAATATTTGGAATGTCATGCCTACTTGTTGTAGTTTACAATTTGTTTGATTGCATCGTTATGTTTAAGTATTTACTAACCCTATTATGATGCTAGGGTTGTAGTTTTTACAGGTTTTACTAAGCTTGTAAGATAAAACATTTTTACTTCTTATGTTATGCAGGTGTATTATGAAAATGATTAGCTCTAAACCTTGTAACCTAAACCACTATCAAACTAAGGTGACGAACACCAAGGTCACAATAACATGGAAAGGAAAAAAATCATAGAGTTTTATATGATGTGCTCAATCTAGCTTTGTCCAAGTTATACTATGAATTCGTTATTATTTTGAAACTTGTTTTAAACTATAGAGAAAGGGTGAAAACCTAAAGTTAAGTGGAGGTGGGTGAAAAATAAATGAATTCCCACGTGAAGGCTTGTGGGGCTTCGAGTTGTAAGGATTAAACCCTAAACAAAACCCAAAGGGGTTTATTTTGCTGTAAAAATTGTTTTGCGTTGTGAGTTGGTGGGAAGAGCCGAGGGCTCTCGGCCTTCAATACCACCATTTGTCTCTATGAACCCACCATCATTAAATTTATCACCTTTATGTGGTTTTCGACTTCATGCTTTGACTCCTTTCAACTTCAAGCTTCGACTCTTGTAGAGAAAAATTGGTCAATGGGTAAGTTGCTCATGCATTCGTTTAGTCTCCATTTTGTTGCATTTTTAAAATATATAATTGATAACAATTTTTCAATAAACGTTTTAACCTCTGAACTATTGTTTTGCAGGAGGTTCCCTTAGTAGCTATAGTTTGTATTGAACAGAGCTTTGTCGAAGATGACACCGAGGGGTCCTGGTAAGACCTGTTTACCCTACACCCTATGGTCCTTGTTGATCTGTGGATGGTTCAGAACTTCCTCTTGGGTTTGAAATCGTTGGAATCCTACTAGTCTTCTGTTGTCGGTACACTCTTGTTTTTTGCCTTACGACGCTAATGGCATGGTTATTAATCTATTTGAAGCCTGCGATTATGTTGGGCTTTCTAGAAAAAGTTAAAATTATGAAAAACCCTTTTTGTTGCAGACCGTGGAGTTTATGGGGAAATTTATTTCAGTCACTCAAAACTCATATTGTAAATTTTGTTGAAACATCTAAGTAAAATCCATTACTGCGATTTCATTTTTTATGTTAAATCTTATTTCGCTCTTGGCTCTAAACTATATATGATATAATGTTGCTAGCTGTAATATCCTGATTTTGACCCCAATGTATTAAAATTGTAAATGATGGAAATATCGTTATTAAATCATGGTGAGGATGTCAAGGCCAAGGCCCCACCATGGATTTAGTGTTTTATGTATTAGCAATTTAAAGCGATGCATGTGGTTTTTGTGCTAGCGAGGCACATTATAAATTGAGATATCATGTAAATATGCAATTTAATAAAATATCCACAACTAGCTATTCCAATGCAACAAAAGAGACGGGGGCATGATTTCATAAGGAATAGGGAGGGAAATTATTCAAACCCTTGAGCCAATAGTGTAAATCCAAATGTCAATGGGAGAACCTATAAAGTTATAAACTACCTTTTTTGTATTTTGTTCCCAATCATTTATTTCTTCCAGAAGTTGGTTGAGGTAGTTAATGCCTTGAGAAATGAAAGGTATGGCAATCAAAATTCATATTGGGGAAATCCTTTATTTTTGGAAAATGAATTTTTGACTCATGGGGCAAGTAAACACCCAGAAATTCATTCGTCATCCATTCCTCATCCACATTTCCTTTTCCTAACGTAATTGGAGCTAGCTGGGAGTTTCCTTCACGTTTTTCTATTATTTTCCTCATTCCTCCATGGTTGGGAACTCATTTTCAGTATTTCTCAGTGAATGGGAGAAGAGATCCACGATTTTGGAGTTTTAAGAGGTCATTTTTTCTTCTGTAACATCCATGAATGTTTTCTGAAATCGAATTTTCTCTCCCAAGGTTGTTTGAACCCTTCTACCAATTCATTTTTGGTTGCCCAACGTTTTTCCTTCATGCCCAACATTTGTATTTTTCTATTGTAAGAATCCTTGTTTTGATATGAAAGACTTAGGAGTGGAAGAGGCATAGAATTGGCTTGATAAACCTAATGAAGAGAGGAACCTCACAGAAAGATCAAGAGGGGCTGGCTAATCTTCTATGCACACCCTGAAAAGCACTGAAAGGGAAGGTATGGCCTGAGGGATTGTGTAGCAGTGAAGGGAATAATTCCTTATGTTGGGTGCACAGGTATTGTGGAGGAAAATCTAGATAGATCTTATGCAGGTGTCCATAGCTTTGTGGTTGACCTCACTAGCTTAACAATTCTCCCTTTCCACTTCCTTAGCAGCCTGGACGGGCTTGGTTGAATCTTTGTGTGTATTTGTCTATGTGTGAGACTCTTGTTCCCTAGTTCCTTATGGAAATCATGCCCAGCTTAGGGGTAGCAGTGGTGCTGAGAGATTGATGAGCACACTGGCCTATGGTTGGGTGGAACATTGTAGCGACATAGCTAGTTGCGGGTCAGCTCATTTACAAATTAAGTGCTCTCTTGTATTTAATTTCTGCGATGTATTTTCTTTATGAATTATTATGAGCATGATGAATGCTTGAATGGAATTGCTTTCATTGTATATTTCATGTATTATGCATATGTACATGTATGTTTTAGTTCAATGCATTTGTGATTATGTTCATGGGGCTAGAAACCTGGTTAGATAGATAGTAGCAGTGTAGTCACGTCCTCACCATCATTGAGATGACGAGAGGGGACGTGACAAGAGCACTATTGTGTAGTTTATTAATATGTGGATAATTGGTTTCTTGGTTACAATCGTGATTTTTTTCGTCAGTAAAAGAAATTGATTCTTGTATGGTTTCGAAATTGGAGTGTCGTCGTTATAAAAGGCTGTTTAGAAATCATTCCACTCTTTGCATTTGTTATTCTATCATTCTATAGATGGTTTTAATAATACTCTGTTAAAATTGGACTGGATTTGTAAATGAATATTACATTAGAGGAAATTTGAGGCCTAAAATGGGCCTCCTAAGGAAAATAATAAAATAATAGTTATTAATTTTGGAGGAAGAATGAAAAAAACTACTTTTGTGTTCGTATTTTCGACATATCTCCCTGTGTTTTTACTCAAATTTCAAGCGGGAGATCTTGTTGGATTCAGAATTTAATTTTGCATCCAACGAGTACACACATTACATACTTTTGACGAGCTAGGCTACCCCAAAAACAAGAAATACCTGAAAAAATGTGATGATGACATCATCATCACGTTTTTTCAGGTATTTCTTGTTTTTGGGATAGCCTAGCTCGTCAAAAGTATGCAATGTGTGTACTCGTTGGATGCACAATTAAATTATGAATCCAACAAGATCTCCCTCTTGAAATTTGAGTAAAAGCACAGGGAGATATGTCGAAAATACGAACAAAAAGAGTAGTTTTCTTTTATGACAAATATGTCAATTCAACCATTATGGTTGACTCATTTTATTGAAATTCTATTGNAAACTTATTGGTTGCGCGTTTTCTTATAAGGCCCATTTTAGACCCCAAATTTCCTCTAATGTGTGTAAGTTTTTAAAAGAGTTGTTAAAATGGTTTTTTATTATAAAGTTACGGCTACGGCCTAACTGGTTAAAAGGTATTTATGACGTTTTCTAGGGTACTCTACTATAGTTTTAATTAATAAAATACGTGGTAGTATTAGACTTACGGGCCTCGAAAACTTCAACCTGTTAAGCATTCTTAAATGGTAAATTTGTATTTATATAGTGAAACTCGAATGTGATTTTATACAGAGATTTTATTTGATATTTATGATTATATTGGTTGAATCGACTTCTGTGTTAGTTTGTAAAACTTAAACCCTAGTTCATTTTTTCTTGTAAATGTTAAGCGTTTCATCTTTAGAGATACTGAATGTTTATTAGGCCTTTGGCTGCACTATATAATACTTAAAATATATTATAAATACATATATACATTATTATCTTTATAGGTTTCGAACCTAGATCTATTGTCTTGCAAAGTCATATGTTTTTAGTATATATTTTGTAAAAAGTAAAGACTTTGTTCGTTTTGAGGGATTTACTATATTTAAAGGAAAAAGAGTGAGCCCTAACTGTAAGAAGATTCATTGTTTTTACCTTATGGTTAGACTGCAAGGTTTTAAAAGATAACTATAGAAAACACTAATTACTATTTAACTATGTATACTATTTATTCTCAGAAGAAAATATATTATCATACTATTTCTAAAAACAAGTATATGATAGCCTAAAGATTCTACTATGAAATTTTGTATAAACAGTAGCATTTATGAACGGATAAATTTATAAGTAAGCATATATATTTCCTTCTTATTACAAAACATATAATAGTTTTTGGAAAAGCTTTATCATTCATAAATATGACATATATAAACATAAAATAAATTTCAGGTTAATAAACATAACAACTTAAAACGTGTTAACTGTCGAAGTGGACAAACTCCCAAAGATGATTGTTCCTCCCAACCGCTTCTTGAAAGCAACCAATATCACTTGCTTTAGGATCCCTGAGCCTATTCACTGAACCACCAGGATGAAGATGTTGTGTAGAAACATATACGGTACTCTTTATAACTTAGCAGTTCACACTTGCAGACATAAACTCTTAACAATTCACTCTAGATTTTCGCTCATCGAATTCCTCTTATGTGTCTAACTTTTCAGTTTCTAGCAAACCCACAAGGTTCTAATCTCTTAAAAAAATGTAGTGAGCCTCTTGTTCATTCGATGGTATATATAAGCTTTCCTAGGTCTTTGGGTCAGTTTTGCAATTGAATGAGCCACCTGCTCAGTTCCTCTTTCCATGGGAACATGACCACAATTATAGGGATGTTGCCTCATGCAACAAATAGAAAGTGAATGTTGTTGATGCCATTTGTTATTTTTTCCTTCTACAACAGAGCATTCCTCCTAGTGCGTCAGTGAACACTCTGCAACAATCTTCTTTGGATAGGTGTCTCTTCTTTTTAATTATTAAATAATAAAATAATTCAATTATCATCATCTTTGACCATCCTTGGTCAACAACATAAAGCTTTACAATAACTTTTAAAGTAATGTATTCTCAAAAATAAAATGTTTATTTTTTTTTCCAGTTCTAGGTGGGTTATAAGGAGCTTCTCCCTAGCCACAACACCCTTGACAAAGGTGTCCTATGTCTTAGACAAGCCATTGAGGGCTACACAAACTAGCTCCCCATCCTTAGTCTTAGAGCCAACCGCTCCAAGATCGTCCTTGATCTGTGTGAGCCTTGTGAGATAAGACACCACTCCTTCACCCTTGGCCATGTTGGTGATTCACACCCTCTCTTGCAACACCATCTTCTGGTTTTGATTCTTGATCTGGTACAGACTTTCCAAATCCTTCCACATCTCTGCGGTCTTCTTCTTGAAAAGATGAGGGACTATGTGGTCTTTCACTCCATCCAAGATAATCAACATGGCTTTGGAATCAATATTCTTCTAAGCTATGAAATCTTTCAGATTTGTGGGCGCAACCTTGGTGGAGTTAATGTGCTCCTCTGCATCCCTGACATCTAGGATCCTTGTGATCCTTTCTTTCCATGTAGGAAAGTTCTAATCCCCTTGGAGTCTATCCTCAAATCTCAACTGCACATCCATACTGAAGTGTACCTGTCAAATCATAGATCTACAATCTAGGTTTGTGTTTTCAATAAATATGCCCCTGATCTATCACTGTTGCTGCAAACTTTCAAACTTAGCTCACCAGAGCTCTGATTCCCTATAAATTTTCCTTCGAAACTTAAACTAGGGATAAAACATATATTTAATTTGTTTTCTAAAATAACCACACATGAACTTATTTACTAGTATGCAATGGAATATAAATGATTGAGAAACATTCACAACACCACATCACAATATAGACATTATTATTTTGGGTATGGAAACCCCTGGAAAAACCCAAGATGGGAAAATGAGTGCAACAATCAGATATGGAATTTTTATTATGAAGATATGCAACTTTTACAACCAGTAGGTAAAATACACCTAACCTAGAAAACTGAAACCTCAGCAAAATCACTGGGCAACCCAGCAGCAAAAACCAGCTACTCTACGGATTTGTATGACCCTGCATCAGTAGTACAACTTTGTCATGTCCCCATGCCTCCAATCGGCGAAGAGGACGCGGCCCATGGCGTTAACCATCCGGGCTAAGAGCCCATGAACATGTACATGCATAAAAATTGCATAAACAGAATGCCGCAGGGAAATGCATTAAGGTAAAACATGCAGAAATGCCATTGTTTATCATACACAACTATCGTTATTTATCATGCACAGTGGAATCAACATGCATTCACACAAGCATTCATTTAACATGTTCATACTTTTCATTAACAGAAATTATGGTTGTAGAAGTAAAATGGACAAGATTACTTATCTTATGAAGAAGTCGTTCCGCAACCAGCTACGTCGCTGCAACGTTCCACCCAACCATAGGCCATCGTGCTCCTTAATCTCTCAATAGCGCTGCCACCCCCGAGCTGGGCATGATTCTCCAAGGAATAAGGGAACAGGCAGGCTTACACATAGCCAAGGATACACAAAAACACAGCCAAGCCAACACAGATGGGTTTATCAGGCCATCAAGGAGTTGGAAAAGGCTCAATGCCAAGCTGTTGAGCTCATTACAGAGCTAAGAACACCTACACCAGAACTAGCGTGACTTCTAAGAAACCCACACCCACCCAACACAAGGAATCGGTCCCTTCTCTGCTACAGAGTCCCTCAGGCCCTGCATTCCCTTCTAGTGCTATTTAGGGGTTGTGGAGGAGAAATCTAGCCCTCTAGCTCCATCTGTGTGGTTTCTAGCAACCAGGTTTATCAAGCAAACTAAGCCCCCATCCCTGCTCCTTACACAGGTCGAAGACCAACCATTGCATGTATGCAATCACTCAGAATTACAGCTGAACAGGGGGAACGATTTCTGAGTCGTTCTTGGCCCTCTCGTGGCCAAAACGACTCCCAACAAGCTACACCAGCCCCCACAGCGTAACAACAACCACAATCACAAGGGAAAAATACTTCCAAGAGGATTACAACAGTTCTAAATGTAATAGCGGCAAAAATCACAACATGAGGAACAACACCAGTCTGCCCTGGGCAAGTAAGCAAGTGGAAAAGACTTACACTAGCCGCACTGGGGAAGTAAAATTACATACTCTCATCCTGTATGTGGGTGAGACTTGCACCAGGCCCAATCATAAGGAAGACCGCAACATTCACAGGGAAGGAAGACCACAGCACCCAAAATCAGCCTACGATATCCACAGAATCCGTAGAGGAAAAAATACGCGGTTAAATCAGCTTGTGCGTGAGAATAATCAATAGGTAATCACCCTTGAGCGAGGAAGAGCAGCTCCCAGCTTGTGCGTGGGTGGACAGAAAACCAGCAGTGTGTGAGTGCTTCAGCTCGTCGTGGGAAGAGTGGAAAATGTCCACGGGGGAAGATGGTAGCGGTTTCTTTGCCATCGTGAAGTCAACAGTGGTGGAGTGTGCGTGTGGGTGAGGACTAACAGTCCTACCACCCCACTCCCAAAACAATTAACTGCCTCAACCACCACCAACAATTCTTCAATGGAGGTGGTTGGGTAAACAAAGAAAGGTGACACATGGATTTTTACCCCATTGGCCAAGGTTAGACAAATTCCCCCACATCCTTATCCTTGTGAAAATCATGCCCCTTTCTCATTTTAGTTTCCGCGATCATAGCTGGTCGGGTTCATTTAATTAATTATAGATGCATATTTACAT
>LPNX010981284.1:601318-679735 GCA_001517045.1 Pseudotsuga menziesii
TGGGGTTTAATTTTTAGATTTTTGATAGGTAATGAGGCAAGCAAGTGTGGATAGAGTTGACATCGTGTGCTTTTGCAAGAGGATTTCAGCTGAAGTTCCAAGGATCTCTGTCAAAGGTTCTGGCTTTATTGAATCAATCGAGCAATTCCACCGATTTCACCTACACACCAAGTGTTGGTTGATAGCAGCACATTCGTAGGCTGACCAAGTTCATAGCAAAGGTCAAGTGTCCTCGCTAGTGAATGCTCTAAGTTTGGGGCATCATATCATAAGTAAATTGGGTAAATGTCCTTTTTGAAACTCCTATTCCAGTTAATATATTATAATTTTATTCATTCGTTTGTTCTTTTATAAATTTCTCCCAAACCTTTCTGAAACTGCTATTCCAATTAATATATTATAATTTTATTCATTCATATCCCAGAAATGGGGTTATTATAGGTTGCACTATATGTCCCATTTCCATTCTTTTCATTTGAAGATATAGGTTTACAGAGCCCAAAACATCTAAAACAAGATCTTACCATATATATTTGTGAATAATAGTTGTGTTTTGGCAGGCTTACACGTATCGTAAACAAATCAGCCATAATATGTAAATTTATGATTTCTTTGTACTATTTTTTCTTCTTTAAACCTATAATGAATTGGTTTCCATTCTTCAATTCGAAGTTGAACGAACCTGGAGTTTGTTTGTTAGTCTTTGAAGCTAAAATTAACTGGGTGAAGCTAATTGGAGCTTAGAGTTTGAAATGCTGAACCAAGTCGAGTCAGTACTAAAATCTGCAAATTGTCATAATATTTAATTTATATATTTTAATTAATTCAATTTTTTGTTTTTCTCTCTCCTGGTTTCTTATACTTGCGAAACCTGGTAACTTCGTTTCTCGTACTGTTCTCGTTTCTAGTTTCGTTTCCCGTTTCTCGTTTCTGGTAACATAGTCTGATACCAATCCCAAAGATATATATACACAAGTAATATTTTTCTCGGCAATCGGAATTTCTTTCAGGCCGGAAGACTATTATAAAACGGACGAGTGATTCACCGTAAAAAATAAACCTCCGAAACACTATACTTCCTTGTCGGACTTCACTATCAGAGTTCTCTGTCGGGACATTTCTTGAACAGTTTTGTTGACACCTCAGATGTGAACACTCCGACGGTCACTAAGCTTCTGTCATGTGTCATAATCTAATAGGCTATAAGGCTAACACTATTGGGACTTCATGCCACCCAACAAACTTGACACTTTTTTAAACTTTTCGTTCATTCAAAGTTGGGGAAAATTTAGCAGGTATTGTGCCCGTTAGATCTTAAATAATGCGGTAACATGTAACATTACTTGGCCTGTAACATGTTGAATATCAATCCTTCTCTATAAAAAGACATTCAATTCAATAGTTGAACATTTACTACTTAACAAAACAAAACACACCATTAAACAAATTTACAAACAAAAACTTCTTCAATGCAAATACGACAGAACACACTATTAAACAAACTTACAAGCAAAACTTCTTCAATGCAAATACGACAGAACACACTATTAAACAAACTTACAAGCAAAACTTCACGAACTAAACTGATTTTGATATTCTCTGTTATATAGGCCGGCCTAACTAGGATATTTAATGAGTCCATTTGATTTCTCTCTGTGTATTCTTCTTCTTGTTCTGTTTATTTTTACTTCAACTTTTTGCATAGGAGTTTTCATTGTGGGCAGCGGCGACATCTTCCGCAGATCATCTCGTTTTTATATGTTGTTTTTTGTAACTGGGTGCACAGGGGCGACCTGCGCTCTATCGACTATAAAATCTTCTGCCTTGCCATGGTTTTGGGTATGCTACGTGCAGGTATTACCATGCTTTCAAAAACCTTTAAAGATCACCGGGCCTGCCATGCAAAATCATCTGAAAATGGTTTATCTATCATCGATCAGCTCTGCTCTGCCCTCGTTGCAGCAGCGGTGGGGGTTTATTTACATCTTCTTTCGAATATGGGTGGTCTCCTTACAGGGTTTGCTTTCATGGGCTCTTGTACATCCCTGCTTATTCATATAATGAGGTATTTGCAGTTAGCTTCCCCAATTCAGTGCCCATTCTTGAGATTAAATATCGCCGATGGACTCGACCGGTATTAAATCTTCGCTATTAATAAGATACTACCCTCAATGAGATTCTACTGGCTGTATCGAACATCCATCAACTATGTCTACAGCCAATTCATTATTCTTAAGAAATTTCAAACTATGTCTACAGCCTATTCATTATTCTTAAGAAATTTCAAACTATGTCTACAGCCAATTCATTATTCTTAAGAAATTACAGATTTGAAGCCAAGTCCAGAGAAAGGAAAGTTAGTTTACACTTTCAATTAGTCAGAGAGTACGGAGCTTTACAACCAAAAATTCAGAGAAACGTGATACTGGCAGACCTCAATCTAAGAACGTACGTAATACTGCCTACGGATTGAACCGCAACAGCATCTCTTCCTCTTGGACTGCTCGATCGCCTCAACTCAACTCCATCCATTCCTCCTCACCAATACCGGGCAACCTTTTCTACATAGTAATAATAATAATAATGCTGTTGATTGCGTGTAGATTTTCAACACTCTCCAGTACTTTGTGTTTGCGTGTAGATTTTCAACACTCTCTGTATTTGTGAAACCTAATTTCATCTCCAGTTTTCACATATTAAACGACCAAACTGTTCAAAAACCGTTGAAATTTACAGCTTCAGTATTTTTTATTCCTCAAAATTTTCACAGTTTCAAACGTTGTCAATTTGGATTGATGGTAGTCACGGTTGGGTTTAACAAATCCTTTTGTGATGTAGAAATACTGTCAGCATGAAGGCTTGATTATTGAAAACCACTGTTACTTATTGCGCATTTTCGTCGGTGTCGTGGTACTGGTCATTCATCCAGAAGTGAGAAACCAACCTAGAAATTGAAGTGGGCGCCTCTGAGAACCTCAAAAGAGGTGGAAGCTCAAAACAGCTTTTCCTCACGAGCTCTGGGAAGCCCTGTACCCGAGATTATTGTGTCTTGGCCATTACTCCATAACTCGATCCCAATGAGCGGGAAAAAACATATTTTATAATGCTGCGCATGCACTCATGCAGACAATATGTTGGGATCCCGATATACCGTGTGGATTTATGACAATTAAATCACAGAATGTCAGAGCAGATGCCCTAAATCGAATTCGTGACTTGCAAAAGTGACTCAGCGCTATTATCCAAACTCAATAGTGTATATGGAAGACTGAAGTGCCCAGTATATATAGTCGTGTAAAGTAACCATGAACTATGGCACTGTCCAGTGCTAAGCAAATGTAGATTTTAGGGTATAGATATAGATTTTGTCGAAGCAAATATTGGTTTTAGGGTATCCACCGTGAAAGTAATTGGCTTGAAGGTACGTAATGTTAGGATTAAAAAATTATCTTTCAAATTTAATAGTTTTGGGGAAATTTTTATATTTAATTGATTGGAATTTAAACATATAATTTTAATTTTAAATTTTTTTAACTATTTTATAATAATCTAATTAAAAAAAAATTACGATTTGAATGAACTCAAAAGTCCTTTCTCCTAAAATTAGATTCAAACCTTATTATTTTAAAAAATATATTTTTAAATAATATCTAATAATTATACTTAACATACATAAATTTTTATTTCAAAAGTAAAATATAACAGTGAAAGACATGTTTAATTATTTTATCTCCCATTTTACTTGAAAAATGATAATAAATATAAATTTGCAGCTTAACGGTGAAAGAACATGTTTAATTATTTTATTCACTTGAAAAATGATAAGAGAACTATAAATATAAATTTAATAATTATTCCATATATTTATTTGTTATTAAAAAAATGAGATTGTAAATATAATTTTATATATCTTATTTACAAAGAGAAGAGTCTAAATACTTTACTATTTTAACATTTAGTTAGAATAATTGGAATTTCATATAAAGGTAACTTTGAAATCATTTTTACAATAAAATATAATTTGATTAATAAAAAATAACAATTGAACTAAATGTTTTTATATCTAAACATATATAAAAAATATTATAAACTTAATTTATTTCATTTATTATATATTTTAAACCTAATTTATTTAATTTACTAAAATTGTAAAATTATATTCGATCATACTGATAGATTTAAATATTTTCTTTAATCTTTTATATAAACTAAATATATCATTTTAAATTAAAAGGAATGTATATTTTTTAATTTTTAAAGAGCTTAACCATGTTTGTAATAAAATTTAAAAAAGAATAATAACTAAATAAGAGAGGATAAGTAAGTCTTTGATTGTTTTTTTAAAGTTGGATTTTTGTTTTTGATTTGAAGAGATGATTCTTACTATCGAAGAGATGGGTAATTATTTCCATGCTCATTTAAAGATGACAAGTGTCTTTTATAAAAAATAATAAAATATTATTGAAAACAACATATGACCTCAAATTAAATTTAAATGATTTAGAACTCCACAAATTAGATAAATTAAAACTATAAACATTGCATTAAACACTTCTTTAAAAAGATGTTTTGCACCTCTAGAGATTTGATCCCTCTCCCATCTTGGTAAATCCCCTTTTAAATAAATCTAAGTTAATTACAATAAAATAAATTTAAGAATAATTTTTTAATAAGAAAATAATATTTTTATAATAAATAATGGTTAATTATATCTATATTAAATATTATAATGTTAACTTATTTTAATATAAAATTTTCAATTATGTCATCTTTAAATTGATTGGAATTATTAATTATAAAAGTGTAATAATATTATAATTATTTTATCAATTTAAACATTAATAAATTTTGTTTATTTGATGAAAAAAATGTAAAAACTGATAAAATTCTAACCATTTTCTTCAAATTAATATTTTTATTAAGAATTGATTGACATGTAGTCAATGATGCTTGCATTCTAAAATGATTTATTCTGAGACAATTTTGGTATATTCTATTTATTTCCTATTAGGGATAAGAGTAATATTTCTATTTTCTAGATTCTATTAACGATGATGATAATAGGTTTTTTAGTTTTGAAAAACACAAAACCTATATAATATTAAATTAAGGATGATCTCAAAATTTTCATGCGCTTCAATCTGATATCTCCTTTTTCTGGTTTTCTATCTCCTCTTCTTTAATCGAACAATCGGTGTCCTAATGACAGATTTTATTTAAATATGGTCAAATACTTTCTTAAAAGAGTTTTGAAAAAATTAAAAAAGCTACCATTTAAACTGGTGTAAGAAAATTTCATGATCTTCAATCTAAAATATTAAAGCAAATAAGAAAGCAAAGGGTTTTCATGTGCTTTCAAACATTCTGTCCATACCTAATTAAATGAAAAATGCAATCAAAATTTGCTTTAGGCTGGTCATATAGGCAGACAATTAAGAAATAATTGAGCTATGAAACTACTATTTGCTGGCTTAGCATTATTTTCAATGTTAAATGCAGAAGTAAAGTATGTACAATTTACAAAGTTGGACAACTTACTAATGTACTCTAGATTACGAATCAATTAAGGGAGAAGATTAAATTCAAAGAATTGGACAACCCACAGCTTATGAAATCAACTACCCATAATGACATTCTGGGAAATTATTTGAACGCAGGTTGAACTAGAGAAATATTGTGACTATATAATCCTCCAATTGCAAGCATATAAAGTTTGACAGGTGTTTTTTATTTTTGTTGTTTGTTCTATAATTTAAAGCTTGTACATAGGCAGGTGATTTTGATTTTTGTTGTTTTTTCTATAATTTAAAGCTTGTACATCTGGTTGAAAGATGACTTGAATATGCTAGATGCTATCCACAAAGCAGACAGCATAGACAAGGTGGATCATTTAACTGACAAGAAAGTAACAACCACATTACAGAGGACAATGGTGTAGAGGTTAAAGGACTTATATGGCATAATGATACAATCAAAATTTTGTAGAACAATGACAATTTATTTAAAATACCTTGTAAAGTAGCTTACACCAAAACTTGTCCTAGATTTCAATAATCATCTTGACCTCAATTTCTAACAATAAGGAACTTTAACCAGCAGTTCAAAAAAAATGAAATACTTGGTATGGACTGTACTTAGATACCTGAAATCAATGAAATTGCTGCCAATACGCTCCATGGATGCCAAATATATCTACGTACTCTGTCATATTAAGAGCCTGGTCTTAGAATGAATGAATTTCAAATTGATTATAATCTAGAAAACATAGATTTATGTAAACCCAAAAGCTACCCTTAGATTTACTGGCGTCCAAAGTGTTTAACTACTTTGAAAGAATAGAAACTATATATAGAACTACTTGTCTTTAGGTTACAAATTTGAAGCCGGGAAGAAAGAAAGTGATTTAATACGTACAGCGAGTGAGCGAGTACTGAGTTATAGACGCAGTGAGAAAGATCTGAGAAAAGTGATATTGGCGCGGCTCAATCTGAGACGACATTACATCCATGTTGTAGTGCTATCTTCGGATTGAACCGTACCAGCATCTCTTTTACTTGACCTTCTCGCCACATCTCATCTACTATTCCCTGCTCCATTTATCCAACTCACCACTGCCAGCCATCTTTTTCTGCAAAGTATCATGTTATTGCACTCAGATAAGTGAGATGTTCTACAGAGAAGCCAAGGGTTTACTGTTTATATTTGTGTGCATGTCTGCAACCCTAATATTCCCCATCTTAAATTAATTACAAGAACAACAACTATACATCAATAATAACAATATATCAATAAATTAAGCAATTATCATACATTCATCCCCCGGGACCAGAGGAATCAGAAAGCATTTGAAGTTTGCAGTTCAGTTGTTCTAATTCTTCAAAATTCATTCAAAGTATTGTTACTTATTTGTCATTTTCTCGACGGTGCAATGATCATTCATCCAAAAAAGAAAAACCAACCTTCAAAATGAAGTGGGTCTCTGAAAACAGAAAGGCGAATGACCATAATAGTACTTCGCATGAGATCGGGGGAAGCCCTGTGAACGAGATTATTCAATCTCGTAAAATTGATCTGCGATAAGTCCTTATGTGAATCTGAAATAGGTCTTCTGATATTGAGCGGGGAAAAACATGTATATAATGCTGCGCATGCACTCATATTGCATGCATTGATGTTGGGATCCCGATATACCGTGTGGATTCGAGTCAATTAAATCACAGAATGTCAGGACAAATGCCCGCCTCTGTTATGTAGAAGTATCTTATTTTACTCCCCGAGCTTAATGCCCCGCCGACAGTGGCGAGAGATGGGAAGAGAAATCCGTTGGAGAGATTAGGGTTTAGGGAGCAGCATTGGAATGGAGTACTGAAGGATTAGGGCTTTTTGTCTCGTGTTGATGGTTGGTAATCGCGCACTCGGAAGCAGTGCATGGAAAATAGAAGAGAACTCGTATTTTTCGGACATTGTCTCACATCTTTTGAAAACTATCACAAATATGGCCGACCATTTGCTGCTATGGATTACCTCATCCATTATTTTAGAGACAAAGCTAAAGTCAACTAAAACTTAAAAACAAACAGTAGAAAATGGCAAACACTTATGCCACTGTTCCCAACATCATCTGAAGAAAACTTATTGGCCCTATATTCATAGAGAATATCAAATTGCTGTCATGTGAGAATAAGGAATAAGTTCCAATATGCCATGGGTTCGGCCCATGTCAAATTGCAGGTATATGACAGAATAAGGAACCATTTATTTATACGTTTCAATATGGGTTGGCTTGATATCAAAGTGTAGCTAAAGAGAGCGAGGTAAGGAAATATTTATGTATAAGTTTAATATGCTAATTTTTATGTTAACCAGGATAATTATGAGGTAGGTGTTTGTATAGTATTATTCTAATTATTTATAACATAGTAGTATAATTTGAGTATGATTGTGGATTTGAATACGATTCAATATTAAAAAAATACTTACGAAGAGTAGGTTGTTTATATATTTTAAAATTTTATTTTATAAAGTTTTAAAAAATTAAAAATATATATAAATCATTCACATTTGTATGTACATTTGGAATTTGACTGGAAAAAGGTTGGTCGTGGGTCATTTTTAGGATTAGTACAGTCATTTTATATTTCTAATCACATAAAATCAAGGAAAACATTAAAAGGTCTATATATAATCTCTAAGAGGAGAAGAATTTATCTAATAATGTATTTATAAATTTAATTATAAAATAATTAAATAATTAAAATGCCAAAAATAACATGGGCAAACTAAGTTTTAAACTCTTAAAATCTAAAAGTACTATGGGCAAAATTAAAAATAAAACAATTAAATTTAAATAATTATTATTTTATAATATGTGCAAAAAAATGTAGGCAAATTATCATATTCATTATATATTCTATGATTTTCATACTCCCTCCGAATTTCTATACATGAAAGGTAGAATTATGTTACTATAATTTATAATTGTTATAATTATTGATTACTTGCATTGTTACAAATTTATTCAATTTTTTTATTTTTTTATATATATTAAAAAAATTAAAAATAAAATAAATCTAGCATTAGTATTTCTATTACATAAATATTTTTTCATACAAAAATTATTATTCTACATTAATTGAGAGAACTACTTCATGAATGTTGTTTGTGAAAGACTAAATATCTCACACTAATGGGGTTTGGATAGCTTTGGAAATAACTTCCTTGGTTGGTAGAGGGGTAGTCTTATATAGGAAGCTCTAGACTTTCATCTCTTAGGAAGTTTGGAAAATTAGAAATTCTGTAATATTTGAAGGAAAGTTTCCAAACATTGTTGGAGGTGGTTTAAGGATTGTTAACTTTTATAAGAAATATCATTTTGTTGGTGAAATAAGGAGGTATAGGTACTTTAATGACATTTCGTGTTCTCTTATGGCCACTAGGTTCTTTGATGGGGCAACACAAGATGGTAGGTGTGTTGTGGGTATTATGTTGAAGATTAACAATGATCATGTTTATTTCAGTTAAAATTAAATTGTGGAATGGGCTCCAATAAGAAGGTAGATATTTTGGCCTTGTAGTGTTTGGAAAATTTTGCTTTCTTCTTGGGTATAGATACCTTTCAAAACTATGGAGATTCCTTGGTTATTGTCAATTGAGCCAATCATTTGTGCAACCTTCAGTCTATCTCTTTGTAGGAGTGGTGTTCGAGGATTGAGGCTCTCTTGGCTTCTTTTCATCCCTTGTATATTGATCATGTCTTAAGAGAACTAAATACTATTGTGGACAAACTCTCTAAGGAAGCATTGTAAGGGGATGAAGGTATACTTGTGTCGGTAGAATTTGTGGAAGGTACTATTGAACATTGTGGCTCAATTTCATACTTTTCTTGAGCGGGTTTTTGGACTCATGATTTTCGTTAGACCAAAACCCGCGGGTATTAATCTCCACCACAATCGTCGAAGTTAGGATCTCGGGAGGCTATTAGTCAATGTCACGAAATTCATGGGCAGCGTTGAACCCAATGTCCAACAATATTCCCCCCAACACGAGCCGGGTGAGTTTTGAACCCTTGACCTGTTGCTCTAATACCATTTGTTGGGCTTACGATTGTCGTTAGACCAAAACCCATAGGTATCAATCTTTGCCACAATCACCAGAGTTAGGATCTCAGGAGGCGATTAGTCCATGTCACGAAATTCACGGGGAGTGTTGAACCAAATGTCCAACATAGGTTGCTTCTTTTTTTTGTTGTGGGGTTCATCCCTATTTCTTTGTATCTTGTTTGATATTTTGTCTTTTTTTGTTGGTTCTCTTTGTGAGCAGTTGGGCTGGAAACTGTTGCTCTAGTCCCTTTGGGTTTTGATTATCCAGCGATTTGTTGGGGCTGTTTCTTATGACATGCTGAACAACTTTTGTTGGACTATGTACTTTTTTATTCAAGTAATAGAAAAAGTACTGATTTTTTTTATCTGCTTGAAAAAAAAATAGTTTACAATATCATATAAGTTGCAATAAACCATACAAGTTAGGTTATTGTTTACTTGTAGTTTTACAAGTATATGTGTTATTCGGTCTTTTTTTTCAATTAAGTAAACAATTAAAAATAAATCTAATAGTAACATTTCTACCTCAAAATTATTTCTTCATACAAAATATTATTATTCCACATTGGTTGAGAAATGTGGTTCACCACAACATATAAGTTTCAATATACCATAATATTTATTCCCTTTAAAGTAGTTATAAAGAAATAGTGCCTCCTAAATCAACAATTGTTTTAAGAGATGCTCTTAACATTTTTGTTTTGAGAAATATATTTGATAGAATTTATTTACTAAGTTGCAAGGCTACAAAGGACACTTATCCATAATTTGGAAAATTAGTTGACCTCTATTAATATTGATACCTCCACGCTGTTTAATATTATTAATTAAAGTTTTAAAACTTAAATAAAATTTAATTAAATTAATAAATATATATTCGGAAAGATACTCTTAACATTTTGTTTTCATAAATACATTTTATAGAATTTCTTTACTAAGTTGCAAGGCTACAAAGGATACTTCTCCACTTCTCCATAATTTAGCAAATTAGTTGGCCTCTATTAATATTGATACCTCCATGTTGTTTAATATTATTAATTAAAGTTAAAACTTCAATAAAGTTTAATTAAATTAATAAATATGGATTAGCTACCGGTGTATGGGAGTCTCTAGACAAATGTAGGATTACATGCAAATAAAACAATATTATCCTACTTGAATTTTGTGCTTGGGTGAGGAGTTTTATGGAGGAAAAGGTGGTATGAAAGTTTCACCCTTTCTTCGGAACTAGGGGTTTGTAAGAGATATAATGAAGAATTCAATGGTATATGCATTAGAGGGGGCTTTTTTTAAGCAAAGAGGTGTTGTTTTTATGTTAGTGTAGTGTAAGGAATTGTTATGTGAATAATTGTATAAATTTAGCTAAATTAAAAATTGTTGTTTTCTATTATGAGTGATTGAGTTGTTAATTACATAAATTGTGTTTTATGGCTAAGTTTTTTCAAAATCCTATTTAAATATACATTTTATAAAAGTAATATTTCATCCACTAAGACTAAATTTGGTTTATCGGAGCTAAAAATATAATTATTTAGTTTGCTTTAGAATTGTATTTCTACGCTTAAAAAACTTGGAGAGAAACATTATGAAATCACTATAATTTTGATGAGCTAGAAGACTAGGAAGGTCTGTACTGCAATAAAGATTATAAAACTTTAAGGTCTAATGTGGGTGTATGCATGGAACTTTAAGAAAAAATGTTTTTCATCCTTAACTCTCATAGTGTCACAGAGATGACAAATCGTTTTCCTCTCACAATTTTCAAAGAACTGACAAACATCTTGTTTCACTATAGAGCTCATGAGAGTTTGTTCTTATCTTAGCTATATTAGTTTTCTTCTTCAAACTAGTTAAGACAAATAGATACTTTAAAACTTCTAGATTAGGTTTAATGACATCCTTATAGTATCTTAATTTTCTTTTAACCTCTAAGCTTTTCTTGCACCACTTTTTTTGTTTAAACTTAAAAGTGATAATATTTTTAATGTCATTAATATTTTGCAAGGAAACATTTTTGTTAATCTCCCAATGTTTTAACCAGGTCATGACATCTTTATACCAACCTTGTTTGAGTCGAAGGTGGTTTTGAATAGCTTCTAGGGTTAGCTTATGAAGTCTTTGGTCTCCCATATTATTTGTCTTGTGCTTGTACATTAGGAACCTATTCATATAGATGCTCACAATAGGGGAAATACTCGGTTCTAAAAGGAGAATAGGATAAGTCTTATTGTTTTTAATTATAAGGTTATAGGTTATAAAATGCTTATGGAATCTCTCAATATTTCTCCAAGATTCTCTAGAGATATTATAAACCCAATCCTCACAATCGTATAAGATAACAAGAGTGATGAGAGTTTCGAAGAGGAATTTCCTTTTATCCCACAAGGTTTGTTGATTTACAGTTGTTTTCAAGGACGAAATAAGCTTTTTATCCGCCATTAATCCTTTTCTCAATGTTATAGTTTCAATTGAGCTTGTGATGAATATCAATTCCTATATATTTATAAGAAGACACATCTTCCAAATTCTTTATTGTCTTTCTATATTAACAATCACGCCCATGTGATAGTAGATGTCCTTCAGAATCCTTAATTTCTCATCTAGATCCAATGGACACCTTACCATAAGAACAATATCATAAGGATAGAGGAGAAGGATGTTGACAATCCTAGTTAAGATCGTGTCATCACAACTTGCTTCTTCCAAACAACTTTCTAGCTTATCAATGTAAATGTCGAAAAAGGGTAGGAGAGAGGGGGAAACCTTGCTTAACTCCAATATTGCAATTTATATATTTCGACCATCCCTCAATGCTTTTAAACTTGGCAATGTTATTCCCTTACAACCTTATTGCGGAAACTCTCAATTCGAAGGGCACCTTTAGCTCTTCTAATCTATTCAACAAGTTATTCCTAAGCACTGTAATACAACATTATTATTACGACATTATTTTGTAATGACCCTAACCATAACGAAGTAGTCCATGGTTGAGTGATGTCTTAATAAAATAGTAAGAATAATTAATTAAAAAAATATTTGAAAAATTAAAAGAAAATTGTTGAAAAAAATGTTTAATGTAAACTTTTATAAAGATGTGTTAATGTTATGATGATAATAATAAGAAAGGTTATGATTATAATAATAAGAAAACAATTTATTTTTTATAATTATATTTAAAATTTATCAAATATAATTAATAATAAAAAAAGAAAACCACTAAATATAATTGAATTAGAAACATAATAAACCAATTGAAATTAATAAATAGAATGCATTATGTTTTCATAAAAATAATTTATTATCTAAAATTTATCCTATAGGCCGATGAAATTTATTAAAAAATAAAATTAGTGTATACCAAAATTTTATCAATAACGTTATAAATATATTTTATCAATAATAAAACAAATTAAAATAAAACGCGATAGACATTTAAAATAAAACGTGATGGACATTTTGGGAAGTATGGAATAGATATGAGGTAGGGTTCTTGATTAAGCTTTCATAACATAAAATTGAGTTGATTGAGAGTATAAAATTGAGCTTATATTTGAACATCTTCTAAGTGTGTTTTCAATATTTTTTTAAGATAATATTTAAAATGAAAGTATATGTTGTGTTAATATTTTAATTTATAATAAATTTATATTTTTTTATTTATTAAAGAGAATTTAATGATGATGATGATTAATATTCACTGAGACCAATTTTGGTTTATTGGATTTTAAGAAGGAAAATATTTGGTTTATTTTAAAATCTTGTTTTTGTGTTCAAAAAGCTTGCCAAGAAGTTTTCCAAGCTCGCTATAGTTTTGGCAAGTTAGGAGGTTATAAAGGTTTGTATTGTAACAAATACTATGAAACTCAGATATAATGTGGGTGTAAGCAAGACACTCTAAAAGAAATTGATTTTCATCCTCAATGCTCATAGACTCACACAGATGGCAAACCCTTTGCGCTCATGGAGTTTTAGGAATAGACCAACGCTTTGTTTCACTATGAAGTTCACGAGAGTTCGTTCTAATCTTGGCTATATTAATTTCTTCCTTGAGCTAGTTACTACCGAGAGATACTTTTGATCCTCCAAGTTAGGATTAATGACCTCCTTATAGTATCTTAATTTTCTCTTAACTGCTAAATTTTCCTCACACCAGAATTTCTCTTTAAACTTATAAGTAATAATATTTTTGACATTGTCAATGATTTCCAAAATGTCGTTTTCATTAATGCCCCAATGATTTAACCAGGCTATGGTATCTTTACACCAACACCGCTTGAGGCGTAGTTGGATTTGACTTGAGTTTAAATCAAATTTAGGAAGTCTCTCGTTTCTCATGTTATTTATCTTATGCTTGCACATCAAGTACCTAGTCATAGCAATGCTCTCGATGGGAGAAAGACCCACTTCTATGAGGAGAATAGGAAAATGTGTATTGCTTTTAATTTTGAGGTTATAAGTTATAAACCGCTTATGGATTTTCTCAATCTTCCTCCAAGATTCTCTAGAAAAGTTGTACCCCCATACTTCACAACCATTTAAGATAACATGGATGACAAGAGTTTCAAATAGGAACTTATTTTTATCTCACATGACCATATTGGTTGATTTACAGTTATTTTCAAGACCAAATAAGCTTTCCACCCTCCATTAATCATTTTCTCAATGCTATAGTTCCAATTGAGCTTGTTATGAATAACAATTCCGAGATACTTGTAAGAAGTCACGTCCTCTAGATTTCTATTATCATAACTAAAATTTGCATAGGTGTCTTTCTTAGATTTTGTAATTGGGGCTTTTGTCTTGTCGGTGTTATTAGTCATTCCCATGTTAGAGCAAAACTCTTTAAGAATTCTTAGTTGCTTATCGAAACCAGAATGACACATTGCCATAAGAAAAATATCATCAGCATAAAGTAAGAGGATGATAACTATCCTAGATAAGAATGTACCAACCAGTTAAGTTTCTGTCGGCGCAACCTGCTTCTTCTAAACATTTTTCTAACTTATCAACGTAAACTCCAAAAAGGGTAGGGGAGAGGGGCCAACCTTGTTTAACTCCAATATTACAATTCATATCTGTTGTCCACCCCTCATTATTATTAAAGTTGGCAATGAACTTTTCGTATAACCTTATCGCGGCAACTCTCAACTCAAAATGTACCTTAAGATCCTCTAACCTATTCTAGAGGTTATTTCTATGCACTATATTAAAAAGATTTCTAAAATCCACAAAACAACAAAATAGATCAAACTTATTATTACGACTTTAATGATTCTAAATATAAAAAGATGATCCATAGTTAAATGATTAAATAATAAATACTTTAATACATTTTTTTTCTCATTTTAATATTTGTTGTTTGCATTTAGGTTTGGACATAATAAAAAAACTCTTACCAAATACATTATTATATTTTTTAATTAAAATGTAAAATTTTATTTTAAAATTTAATAGTTAAAATAAATATTATTATTATGTGTAAATATTCATTAATTTAAATTATTAAAAAATGAAAAATTTTATTTTAAAATTTAATAATTAAAATAAATATTATTATTATGTGTAAATATTCATTAATTTAAATTTAAAATTAAATAGTGTATTGTATAAATGCGATAAGTTGTTTATATTTGTAAACAAAATATTTAATTTCTTAATTTAAATTTATAAAATTAAACCTACCAAATTAGGTTGATTATTTTTAACTAAATTTATTACATTATCAATGGATTCTTCAAAGTTCACAAGGAAAATGCAATGAAGAATATATTTAGTAATGTATGGCCTTACTATATGCATTACGAATAATTCTTAGTTTAAGGGCCTTATAACGAAGTGTACCTTAGGATTCTTGAAAACAATAAGCACCGGTGAGATATTTAATTAGAAATTCGAAGATGGAAAACACATTTTAAGAAGGCACCGCTTTATTAAGGTAAGTTCATATTACGTTTAAATCATGGTTTTCATTTTCTTTTATTTTTCAAATTTTTTTAATTTTTTTTTACTGATGTTTTGTTTGGTTTTTCATTTCCCCGCTTTATTAAGGTAAATTTATATTACTTTTAAAATTATGGTTTTCATTTTCTTTATTTTTCAAATATATTTAATTTTTTTTTTACGGATGATTTGTTTTGTTTTTTTGGTAGTTACATAGGCATGAAAGCAAGGGGTAACGTTATATAATTTGTCCACTTACTTAAAAGTATATACATGGTGGATTTGAGTAAAATCAGTTTAGATCCAAATCCTAGGTTTTATTAAGTGTTGAGAGAGATCAAATCTATCAAGGTGCAAACCTCTCTTCAAATAATTCCTTGTGTGCAATACCTAAGAAGTTGTTTGCACTTCGGGAGATTTGATCTATCTCGACGCTTGATAGAGCTTAGGATTTGGATCTAGGCTGGTCCAGTCGTGGGAGGTGACACAAAACTGGAGTTTGATCAACATTGAATGGAACATGTTAAGTTGAAAACATAGGTGAATCCATGAAGATAGGTGTCTATTTTGGGGGGTCTTATGAGAAAATAAATTTGATTTTTTCATGTTTTTCAACTTTGGGCGAATGAAAGTGATATTTTTGTTTAGAATTTCACTTTTAAGTAAAAACAAAACTTTTAAAGAATTATGTTAGCTTTCTATTCATAACTTTTTCAATTTTTTTATTGAGATTTGATATGTCGTTTTGGCAAATGTTTAACAGTCCGTCCTTATGAAATGAAAGGACTGAAAAATAGTCATGTTTGGTTGCACCCGTAAAATCATTGTTAAACTTGTGTTTTACAAAAAACAAAATATGCTACGACAATCTACACACAATATACTATTGTGATAACTATAAGTTTGTAACCAATGGATCTATATACTAATTATAATATTTTTTTTAAATTCGATCAATGGGAAAACCTTGTCGGTTTTAAACATGTTTTTGGTTGTGCCACTTTTCTCTCAATTGACTATAAAACTTAAAAATCTACGAATACCTTTGTGAAGTAGACACTCCAATTAACCGCACCATATTTGTTTCAATTTTTTTGATGGTGTATTTTTAAAGTTATATATTTTTCATTTCACCGCATTTTGAAAGAGATGAAACTCAACTTGACACATGTTAAGAAACAAAAAAAAATATATATATCAGATCTCACTTATACACAACAAAATCTATACCTACGGAAAGTAGATTTAATGATGAAACTAAAGGTATCAAGTCCGACATTCGATTTGTAGTGTAAGGAATCCATTTTACCTTCCGAAAATGGAGAAACTTGAAAACCATGCAGGTTTTAGGTCTCAGAGGTTATTCGGCCGAATAATGTTTTTCCGTTATGGAGACGTTACAAGCAAGGTTGTTCAGCTGAAAAACTAAGCGCAAAAAAAATCCGTCGACCGGAAAAAAAAAAATTGTATAAGTAAAACGAAAGGGCCTCATTATTTTCACACCTCTTCATTTCGTATAAGTAAAACGAAAGAGACTCATTATTTTCGCATCTCTTCATTTCGTATAAGTAAAATGAAAGAGCCTCATTATTTTCTCACCTCTTCATTTGGTATAAGTAAAAATATTTTTGAAGGCGTTTTCAGAGGAGATTTCTTTTGCTAAAGGATATTTTTTACAAGGTATTTTTCTTCTTATTTACTTCCAAGGAGTACATTCAAAGAGTTTTTTCCCAAGGCACTTTTGCCAAAGATTTTGTGTTCTAAAGTATTTTTGCAAAGAAGTTATTTCTTTGCAAGAAGTTTTTTCATAGAGTTTTTTTCCAAGATATTTTTGCAAAGTAGGTTATTTCTTTGCAATGGGTTTTTTTCCAAAGAGTTTTTTTTTCAAGGTATTTTTGCAAAGGAGTTATTTTTTTACAAGGGTTTTTTTCAAAAAGTTTTTTTTTCCAAGGTATTTTTGCAAAGTAGGTTCTTTGCAATGGGTTTTTCCAAAGAGTTTTTTTGCAAAGTATTTTTGCAAATGAGTTTTTTTTTCCAAAATATTTACATAAGTTGTTTTTTCAAAGAAGGTTTTTTTTAAAGAGTTTTTTTTTTCCAATTGTTTTACAAAGAAGATTTCTTTACAAGGTGTTCTTATTTTTTTCCAAGGGTTTTTCAAAAGGAGATTAAACAATCATGGGCAATAAAAGAAACCGTTAAAAAAAAGTGATCGTAAACATGATGATGATGCTAATAGGGAAAAAAAAAACTCAGAAATAGAGCCAAAAGAGCAAGGGTTGAAGAAATGGAAGAGAGAATTGAAGATATAAAAACAGATTTACATGACACTGTTGATGAAATGGAAATTGAAAATATGGTACAAGAAGAACAAATGGAAGTTGAAGAGACCATTGTTGAAGATGTAAATAGTGATTTACATGTTAATATTGATGAAGTCAATATTGAAGATAAAAAACAAGATCCAAAAATTGGACCTAGTATGTATATATCATGTATTTTTGAAATTCTTTTTTTATAATGAATTGTATTTTTGAAATTCATTTTTTATAATGAATTGTAATTTTGGACATATGTTAAATTAATTTTAACTTGATGTATAGGTACTTTCACCATTGATGATGAAATGTTAGAAGACATTGATTGCGACAAATATGGAGAAAAATTACCCATACATGTTGCACGATATCGTGCTACAAAACTTTATGATGATATTCTCAAGAATTGTTCAATAGCAAGACAAGCGCAAATTTTGAGATGTTTATTAGTGTTCAAGAATTTAGAAGGTGCTAAGTCATTATTGGGTATTCACAAGGTGACAAAAGAGTCGAAATTGAAACATAATGTGATAGAAAATATAGGTGATGCAATAAAAAAATTTAGAAAATCCAGAAAGAAAGATACCATTGCTACACGTAGAGCAATTCAGGAAAAAACGTTTGACAACACAACTAGCACAAGCAATTGCAACCTCAAGAAAGACATTATACAAACACAGCAAATTCAGAATGCAAATAGATGAAAATGATGAAATTGCTTGCTCGGCAATTATTTGTAGACAACCTTACAAAGATAGAATGGGAGGTGTTAAAGATATTGTACAGAAATATTGGTTGGAACATGCTCGATTTTCACCAAATTCAAGGGATGCGATACGTCAAAGAGTATCACGAAATGTATATGAAATTCGTCCAAAACATATAATGAAAATGACACAAGTACAATTGTTCAATAAATTCAAGGAGGATCATCGTGGAATTAATATGTCGATCACTACATTTGTGCAACAAAAACCATGGTATGTTAGACCTAAATTACTATACGTGACACATGTTGTTGTCGTTATCATGTGCAATTTCAATTATATTATGACACGTTTCTTGAATTTGGTAAAATGTTTCAGACAAATTCACTACTTCCGCCCATAGTACGTGAACTCATATCTCAAACTCTATGTGAGAGAAATCATGATGAAGTATTTTATAATAAGAAATGTGTCAATGGAAAACATTGTCATGGTTGTGGAAATATTGTTTTATTCCACAGTAAATACCCTATCGATAATGATCAGTCGCTTTCAAATGTAACCGTTGATTAGAGAAGATATGAATACAACAATTATTCTACAAGTTCTAGTGATGCACATTCCAAAAGAATTGAATTGCGAGAAGAAAAAATATGTGTGACAGATTTTCTCAAGAAATTTGAAAATGAAATTTATAAATACAACAAGCATTCACATAGAGCAAGATGGCAAGACCTTCAATTCAAACATTCTCGTGAAATTTTTTCAGTTGGAACAATTTTGTCTGTGGTTGATTTTGCAGAAAACTACATATTTGCTGCACAAAAAGAGATTAAAAGTGAATACTATCATTCTGACCAAGTTTCAATATTTGTCCATGTTCTATATAGACATTCTCAACAAGATGTTGATGGCATTGAAAGTACGTGTGACAATCGAGATGTGATTAAAGAATATCACTTTTATATCAACGATGATCGTACACATGATACACATTTTGTTGAACATTGTATTGAAATTTTTTTCTATGATTCACTAAAAAGTCGTAAAGTTAAATTCAATGAAAATTGGATATGGTCGGATAGATGTGCGGGCAATTTAGATCTTCACGATCGGTTTTTTGGTTATGTCGACTTCATAAAGAAATGAACATTAAACATCGCTGGAATTTATTTGAAATTGGACATGGAAAAGGTGAACACAATGGTGTAGGAGCATGCGCAAAAAGAGCACTTCGAAGATGGAAAATGAACCATTCTTCTAGACAATTCCATTCAACTGCAAAGGTTGTCCAATGGTGTAAATCAAATCTAAGCCATGATTGTAGTCAACAATCAAAATATGTGTGCAGGTATGTACATTATTTTTTTAATTTATATTAATTGTCAATTTTAAAAAATGTGTGTACTAACATTGAAGTATTTGTACACTAACATTAAAATTTTTCATTTGTGATTTATCATTTATTGTGTAGGTTTTTTTGGTTTGTTGGGGTCCAAGATATAGATAGATCAATACCATATGAGGCTAGCACCATACATGGGACTAGAGAACTTCACTCTATTCAAACAAAATACTTCCAAAATGTGTTTGCATTTGACAGTAGAAAGCAATCATGTTTTTGTCATATTTGCACTGAAAATGTTGAATCTACAGAAGTTTGTGAAAACATAACGAACAACTACGTAAAACATTGGAAACACATAGAGATTAATCCAAAAGGAAAATACCACTAGCAAGCATAAAAGAATTAGAATCAGAAGAAATAAAAATATCATCTGATGGCGATAGAATTTTAGATCTTGTTAGAGAAGGTAATGATGTTGTTGATTGTTCAATATTGTCCATCACCTTATGTTTATATAGTCAATTTAATTCACTTAAAAACTCCAACGCCAATTGTAATTTGCACAGGAGATGTTTTCGCTGTGATTGCACCTTTAGACAACAACAAAAATGTAAAATATTATTTGATGTGATGCACTGAAGGAAAAATGAAGTTATTGGAGGACTACAATGACAACGAATTTACATAAGAGAGATGATCCATCATTTTAAAAGGCTATTTTTTGCAGCAGACCCGTATGAATGAAAATTATGTCTACTTTTAGGATTATGAACCTGATGTTATATGTTGTTAGTATAGTCATTCAGTATGTGCATCTTGAATAAAATTGGTACAAGTTCCATCAAAAAAAAACTTAAAAAATAAAAAATGGAAACTGTCCAAATATGACCATGAACAGATAATTGAGGACGACATTCCATTGCGATGTCTTTAACCATATCATTTCTTGTTTTATGTTAAGATTGGATATCATGCTCAAATATGGATTGATGTTTTAGAATTCATAATAATTGTGTACTTAGTCATTTAGTATGTTACCTTACTAGAAGTCATTTTAATGTTACCTTCATTAGAGGAAATTTCAATTTAAAATGGGCCTTCCAAAAATAATACAAATTCCATGTCATCATGTATTAGCCAATCAAAATGATTTAAAATTCAAAAAGGGAGCACCTCTTAAACAATTTTTCAATATAAATTTGGGGATAGGTATCATAAAAAAAACTACTTTTTTGTTCGTATTTTCGACATATCTCCCTATGTGTTTACTCAAATTTCGATCGGGAGAGCTCGTTGGATGCGGAATTAAATTATGCATCCAACGAGTACCCACTCGAAATACTTTTGACAGGTCCCGCTACCCCAAAAAAAAGAAATAACTGAAAAATCGTGATGATGATCCGCATCCAATGAGCTCTCCTGATTGAAATTTGAGTAAAAACACAGGGAGATATGTCGAAAATATGAACAAAAATTTGTTTTTTCTTTTATTCCTCCAAAATTAATAAATATTATTTTTATTATTTTAACTATTATTTTATTATTTTTCCTTAGGAGGCCCATTTTGAGTTGAAATTTCCTCTAATGAGAAGTCATTGAGCTTTAATTTATTAAAATTCAAAATCAAGTTGCTAATATTACCTTAGTAATAAAAAAATATTAGAATTCAAAATCAAGTTGCTAATGTTACCTTAGAAAATTTATGGATTTCAAGCTATAATTTATTAGAATTCAGAATCATGTTGCTAATTTTACTTTAGTAATAAAAAATATTCCTATCAAAACTTCCTAACATTCACTCATACATTCATATATTTACGCCTATCAAAACTTCCTAACATTACTAACATTTCCTAGCATTCATTTCTAACATTCCCCACATTGATTCTTAACATTAGATTACATCTATCAAAACTTCCTAACATTCCTAAAATTCTCAACTTTTCAACACTAAAAATATGTTGCATCTACAAACATACATAAATTTACTAATACATACATTCATATATTTGCACCTATCTAAACTTCCTAACATTTTCTAACATTCATTCTTAACATGCATTCCTAACATTCATATATTTGAACCTATCAAAACTTCCTGGTTCCATTCCTAACATTCATGTATATTTGCACCTATCAAAACTTCCTAGTTCCTTTCCTAACATTCATTCCTAACATTCATGTATATTTGCACCCATTAAAACTTCCTAATATTCCAAACATTTTCCTAACATTCATTTCTAACATTCTCTGGACATTGATTCCTAACATTCCCTACATTGATTCTTAACATTAGATTGCACCTATCAAAATTTCCTAACAATCCTAACATTCGCAACTTCTCAACACTAAATATATGTTACATCTACAAACATACATAAATTTACTAATACATACATTCATATATTTGCACCTATCAAAACTTCCTAACATTTCCTAACATTCATTCTTAACATTAACATTCCCCATTCCCACATTCACTCCTAACATTCCCCATGTTCATTCTTAACATTAACATTCCCCATATTCGTTCTTAACATTAACATTCATCATATATTCATTCTTAGCAAATTGGATTGCGCCTATCAAAACTTCCTAACATTCCTAACCTTTACATATACATGTATATAATCCAAAGAAACAATCATGAACATGTGAGTTCAATGTACATGTATATAATAAAAAAAACAGTCACGAACATGTGAGTTCAATGTACATGTATATAATCCAAAAAAGCAATCATGAACATACATGTATAATCCAAAAATTAAGCTCCTCGATGTCCGAATCAACTACAATTATATATAACAAAAAAAGAAAAATATAAATAATTCTCTAAATAGAAGTCCACCACTATCCTCCACTAGGGTCTTCTCTTGGACTAATAACAATCTGCAACATGTATAAAAACAGATTATGAATATCATAAATTATTTAAACAATTTTAAAATAAAATCAAAAAATTAAAACATTAAACTAATATATAGAAGAATGATACAATTATTAACAAAATTACCTCAAATTCTCTATCATTCAATGGAGTCTTCCCTTTGCCTCTAAAAGGTGGAGGAGACCCAAGCTGCAACATGTATAAAAACAGTTTATAAATCTTACAAACTATTTAAACTATTTTAAACTAAATTCAAAAAAATAAAATATTAAACTTACAATTCCACCACTATCCTCCAATGGAGTCTTCCTTTTGACTTGAAAAGATTGAAGAGACCCAAGCTTCAACATATATAAAAGCAATTTACAAATGTAAAAAATTATTTAAACTATTTAAACTTATATATGAGAGAACGATTCAAGAACAATTCAATTATGAACAAATTACCTCAGTGCCAATATCCACATCCATCAGAGAACCTATATCTTCACTGCCAATTTCAATATGTTCTCTTCCCTTAAAATTTAAATTTTGTTAAAAATAAATCATAGTAAAAAAAAAAAAAAGCTTTAGCAATTAACTTAAAACCGAAACAAAAGAATAAAATGATCAGCTCACAATAGATGGAAAATCATGTAAAAAGTTTGAATTTAATGAAACCTGCATGGATAAGTCAAATTAACAATAAGATACATAGTTAAATTTAAAAACAAAAAATAAAATATTATTTAAACATTAATATAAATATGTAATTATTAGATATACCTCTCCAAAATGCTCTTCTACATTTCCAACATTTTGACTAGTGGAGACTCTAAAATTATGTTCATTTAATAGTCGAGAAAACTAAAACCAATAAACATTTACATAACGTATTTATTACTATACATCAAAAAATAATTTATCATACATAGATATAATATAACAAAAAGTTCAATTCAAAAAAAAAAAAAAGTGAATAGATTGAAAGCATACAAACCTCTCTTATACTTGACGTGTCATTGGATATTCTATCTGAAGTTATATCACAACAAACCTTAGCATAGGCCTTTAGATCTTCAATGCCCATACAATATAACTCATCATTTGTTTTGTAAACAAAATCTTACTGAGTAGAGGCTCGAGCCCTCTCTCGACTCAATCCAACATCAACTCCTACAAATGTCGAAGTCAAACCTTCGGTAACATTATGCCTTGCAGTTGTCCCAACTTGTGATGTGGGCTCCATCTCCGATTTGTAAGTCACAAGCCTAGGTGGATGAGATATCTGAGGTGGAGGTCGAAGAGTACTGGGATCTCTAAGAGCACATTTTCGATTGTATATCCTCCCCTTTCCAATTCCATAAAACTCAAAATGAATATCAGTAAAGTCTAGCTTCATTCTTAAAAAAAAATTGGCATATAAAAACCTAGCAAAATAATTAGGAACCTCATTGTTCCATGGAAACCAATCATAGGCTGCAAGGAACTGATCATGTAAAAAATGTGCAAGTTCAGGGTGCTTATAATATTACACTTTCAATTCTTTATACTTTAGGCCCTCTTTGAAGTTAAACATTGAGTTGGCTTGTTCTTTAGTCACTCTCTCCTTCACAACAACCCACTTGTCTAGACCCATCACATGTGCCTTTCTTCGTTGCATCAAGGCAACAAAACCGTCTGTTGTTGGTCCAAGATCTTCATATACCTCAATGAATTTTTGAAATGATTGCAAAACCATCTCTATACTTTGTTTGTTCTCTGGAGCGAGATCCAAACTAGAAAGATCATTTTGCAACTTGTCATAGTGAGCCTACAACTTTCAAGGGTCATTTGTTGAATACCACTTTCCAATGGAATCTCCTCCGGTATATCTGATGGATAGGTCGAAATGGGTGTACAACCCTCAGCTAGTTGAACATATTGCGTCCTAGCTTGACCTTCGCCACCCTGTGTAGGATGACGAGCCTCTTGCGAACCTTGCTCTGCATCCACGCTTGTCCCACGTACAAAATGTCAAGATCCACGTTCACCCATAGAAGATAAAGGAGAATCATCTCTATCACTATTGCTACATCAATTATCAGAAGAATGTGAACTATACAATAAGCTTGAATCCCGATGTGAAGTCGACAATCTTTGATTTTCATTTAGGACATCAACTCCCGAAGAATGTGATGACCTCCTACGCTTATGTCTCAAAGAATTCTCTCTTTCCATTTGATATGATATCTACAAGTTTACACAAATATCAACTCACCACATATTCAAATTCTACATGTTAATTTATCAACTTCAAAGACCTAGCTACTAAAAAAACTACGATTATAATAAGAAACTAGATGTCCCTAATATTATCTAATAGTTATTAAAATGAATATAGCTAATTTATTAACTATATCTAATAGTTCTTAAAATGAATATAGCTAATTTATTATCTATTTCCATTTGATATGAGATCTACAAATTTACACAAATATCAACCTATAACATATTTAAATTCTACTTGTTAATTCTTCAACTTCAAAGACTTAGCTACTAAAAAAACTAAGTTTTTAAGAAGGACGTAGAAGTCTTTGATATTATCTAATATATCAACTCATGACATATTCAAATTCTACATGTTAATGCCTCAAAGACCTAGCTACTTAAAAAACTAAGTTTTTAATAAGGACCTAGATGTCCCTAATATTATATAATAGTTCATAAAATGAATATAGCTAATTTATTGTTGAGTGTATGAGAAATTAATGTGCCAATCTTTGTGTTTTTTATTTTTTAAATGAATGAAACCAATTTTGTCAAATATTAAGTAAAAGTTACATTTCTTTATGTCAAAGAATCAGTTCATAAACATAAATCTTAATTTAAATCTTAAACTAATACATAAGTTATATCTACAAATATTATTATTATTCCATAAAATCATATAAAAAATTCCCTAGATTTATTCTTAACATTCCAAACATTAAATATCAAATGATAAAGTTGGGTAATAGTACATACCTTGAAGAAGAAACAAGTAAAAACAATACCACTTTCGATTCCTCTAAATTTTATGTGTAGATGTGTAGATATTAGTCGTGGAGTAATTGGAGTTATAGATTTGATCAATCATATCTATAACTCCAAATACTCTGCAACCCATATCTACAAATAAAGATAAATGAGCCTTCTTTGTATCAATGACACTGCGATTGATATCTACAAATAAACTCGAACAACGAAGGAATAAAAACAAACCAACCACCGAAAAGACGAACAATACCTTCCAACAACATACATAAAGTTATATTATGAAAAGTGTAATCCTCAGCGTTTGCATTTTACTTCATATTAATACAGGTTGTAATCAGTTCAGCTTAGGGCTTAGGTATAAGCAGTTTACTTCATATATATTATTTCTATAACCCTTTGTATATGTTAAAGCTTAACCACAAACAAATCTTACTTTTATGATTGCAGAGTTGATCTTTGGCTATTTATAGGCTTAATAATCAAATCAATCAATACAATATCCTAATACAACATGGTAAGTATAAACTGTAACTAATAATCATTATACAAGTTATTTGGGATTCTTTTATGACATATATTAATGAGAATGATACTAACCTCAATGTAATAATAATTGTTATTGTAATATTTGGCATTTTATTTTAGAAATACATAGTTCAAACAATCAGTAATTGGTAATATTTTGTATTTATGTATAATAATATTTTTTTTGTTTACGATTTATATAAAAACAACTAAAATCCCTTATGCTAAGTAAAGTGATCAAGGACAGAGTTGATGAACTCTGCATGGACAGAGTCCACATGGATAGAGTTCATCAACTTTGTCCACTTGGACAGAGTTCATGAATGAACATCTTCCTCATAATATATATGAAATAAAATTAAAATTAAAAAAAAACTACAATATCCTAATATAATGGTAAGTATAAACTGTAACCAATAAGCATTATATAGGTTGTTTCTGATTCTTTTATGACAAAAATTAATGGGAATGATCCTAACCTCAATTTTGGTAATAATTGCAATAATATTTGGAATTTTGTGTAATAATATTTTTTTCAACTCTGTCCATGTGAATAGAGTTGATCAACTTTGTCCATTTGGACAGAGTTGATCAACTCTGTCCATTTTTTGGACAGATCAACTTTGTCCATGGACAGAGTTCATCAACTCATAATACCTATGAACTATAATTAAAATTAAAAGAACTCTACACTACTAATTAACATACACTACTAATTAACATATGCAAACATTAAGATAAAAAAAACTATACAATAAAAAAAACTACGAGGAAAAAAAAATTTAAACCATTAGCTACAACAAGCCATGAATCACTTGTTCAACGTTCAAATCATAAAAAAAAATTGCAAACAAAATACCTGAAAAAAGAGAGAAGAGCTTGAACAGGCCACAAACAGAACACAAACACACCTCCACGCCGAACAAACCTCCACTCCGAGAGAGTGTCAAACAGGTGGCAGGGTGGCGGGACTACAGGCGGAGGCGGGGACGATGGACGACAAATTGGGTGGTGGGACAGGTGGAGGAACAAGCACGATGGGGTGGCGCGACATGCAGGCAGAAACCATCGACTGTAGGTGGAAACAATGAAAATGAGGCCGTAGTCGACTTTTTATGCCGAACAATTATTTGGATAAACCATTGTTCAGCTGAACCATTGTTCGGATAAACAATTGTTCGACCGAATAATTGTTTGGCTGAATAAACATTGACACACCGATTAAAATTACCGGCCGGCTATGCGTTCTGTCAAATTAAACGGTTCGCCATTAAAAGTTATTCAGCTAAATAACTATAGTTATTCGGTCGAATAAAACCATTATTCGGCCGAATAAATATAGTTATTCGGTCGAATAACGTCCGATGTGTTGCTCGGGCACTCGATTCTCACGGAAGTGTTACCCAACTTCATGTTTTCACCCAGATACAATAAATAAAAATATGGTTCATATCGTGATCATTCTCAATCTATCTTCTTCATCTTTTTTTTATCTTCACACCTGGTAGTTTTGACATCTTCGCATATTGATCATATGAGAATGGAGGTTGAAATCATAGACCTGCCAAATCTTTAACTCAAGATATTGTTCTAAATGTCATACCATGCCTCTCTTGCTTTCTCCAATGTCAATCCTTGTGACTTATAGATTGTTAAACCCCAAGTGAGTTTTAATGGAAGTTGTTTTTAATACCTCTTTCAATAGATGTAATAGGAACAACTTGAGGAAACGATTCATCCCATGGTACCCCCACATAATTATTGATTTTTATTAAAACATGCATGGGTGGTTTTGGAGGCAAACTTCCAGGGTTATATACAATTTGTTGTATAACTCAAAGATCACCATTGATGAGTCCTACCTCAATCTATAGGTTTGATGTGAGAATTACCCTTGCTCATATGACTATAAGTAATTCAAGTTCCAACCCTTCTTCATCTCCTTCCATAGAAGAGCTGCTTCTTACATATGTAGCAATACTGGTCGCAATGGGACAATTTAGGATTCTTATTAAACGCTTGTTATGACAGTTTACATCATCATTTGTCAAAACAAATGTATTGCCTTATCGAAGGACTTTTTCATTGAAGCATGTAAGGAAGTGTCAAACAAATGTATCATCATTTTTCCTCCCTTCTTCAACATCTCTTCAACATTCTATCAACATCTCTTCAACTTGTGTGAGATCTCCAAGGACATGTGGTTGAGTTCCTGGATCCATGTGGTTCCTAGCTGAGAATCTATGATTAGATCCCTCTCTTAGACATCACACACACATTAACCTGTACTTGAATTACGTACTTGTATTCCAGCATATGATTCTTGGAAGACATGACACATTTAAACTTCTGCTAATTGATCAATTCGTTCACAAATTTTTCGATGTCTAGTATACATTTCTTTAGATGGTACCGATATATTATCGTTAATTTAAATCTCCTTATCTTGGACCATATTAGTAATTGGAACTGCTTGAAATTGGACCATGTCATCAACACATTGCTCTCTGACCATTACACGTTGAGCATCTCCCACAGTTGGTTCTATGGGTATATTGGTTGTATATTGTCTTTGTTGTTCTACATTTTGATTTCTTTGGTTTTCTACAAATTGATTTATTTGTTCTTCCAATTGCTTCAACTTTCTCTCTCGATATGCTCTTTGTCAGTCATTTTCTTTGTTCTTCTCGTTCTTTTGCTGTCAATCTGTCTAACTTTCTTTTTCTATATTATTTTTGTTGATCGGTGTTTCGTTTTCTTCGTTCTTCTCGTTCTTCTGCTGTCATTTCGTCAAACTTTCTTTTTCAATATTTTTTTTGTTCTTCTGTTTTTCCTTTCAAGTCATCTTCTCGTTCTTTAGATGGTACTGACATATTATCGTCAATTTCAATCTCCTTATCTCAGACCATATTAGTAATTGGAACTACTTGAAATTGGACCATGTCATCAAGACGTTGCTCTCTGACCGTTACATGTTGAGCATCTCCCACAGTTGGTTTTATGGGTATATTGGTTGAATATTGTCTTTGTTGTTCTACATTTTGATTTCTTTGTTGTTCTATAAATTGATTTCTTTGTTCTTCCAATTGCTTCAACTTTCTCTCTTGATATGCTATTTTTTGGTCAAAGTTTCGTTTTCTTTGCTCTTCTTGTTCTTATGTTGTCAATCCATCTAACTTTCTTTTTCGATATTATTTTTGTTGATCTCTATTTCATTTTCTTCCTTCTTTTATTGTCATTTCGTCCAACTTTCCTTTTCAATATTTTTTTTTTGTTCTGCTTTTCGTTTAAAGTCTTCTTCTCGTTTTGTTACTGTCATTTCATTAGATTTTCTTCCTTGATATGGTTTCTGACGTTCGACGTTCTATAATTTTTGTTCTTCTCTTATTTGTCTCATAGCATCTTCCACATGCACATCTTCCATTTCTAGTTCAGACTCTATATAAAAAATATCAAGCAGTAACATATACACTAAAATTTATGCATCTATGAAATCCACACTGAAATTTATGCATCCATGGAATCTACACTGAAATCTATGCATCAAAGGAATAAAAACTACACTGAAAATTATGCAATGATAAAACACCATATATTGAAATCTATGCAAGTATAAAATTCAATATATTTTCTAAAAAATTAGGTCATTTGATTGGATCGAACCTTGAACCTCACGCAAATTATAAATACACAATTCAATATATTTTCTAAAAAAATAGGTAATCTGGGAGAATTGAACATAAGACCTCACGACCACTATCACAACACCCTTACCACTATACCACAAATGTTCTTATTATACATAGTAAATAACTTATATATAAAAGTGAATAATCTGTCTATATATATAAATATAAAATTTAAATTATATTTTAATATTAACTTAAATATATAGATTTAATATAAATATAAAATTATATTTTAATTTTAATTTAAATTTTAATATATTAAAATAAAAAATAAAAAAATATAAATATAGTTTAAATTTAAATTATATTTTAATTTAAATTTAACAACACTAAGGAAAAAAAAAATTCTCACCAATTGCAACTCGTTTAATGAAAAACTCACATGTGTTTCTGGTTTTGGCACACATATCTTAAGATTTGGTCTCGGCATGCAAAGTTTTTGAGTAGGAGTTAGAGCTACAGTTTAGTATGGGTTCATTCTTTTATGGAGATAAACAGTGTCAATAATATGTAGAGTACACACACTTTGATTTACAACTCAATGTTTTAGAATAAAGGTGCTTTGCTCAGCACTTCAAGTTTTTGAACATAAATGCAGTTTCAATCGTTTGCATACCCAACAATCTAGACTTTTAATAAAATATCAATCAAACGTTTGTAGAGCCATCAAATCAAGTTTTAAATTGGGTTGAATGAGAAACGTCCTAGCAGTAAGCAAGATTTAGACCGTCATCTAGTTAAGAAACAGAAATTCAATTCAAACTGACCTTGCTTACACTTCAAAAATATAAATTGCAGGCGTACCTGCATTAAACTCGTGTCCTCTTGGGAAATATGTTGCTAGAACAGACCTTAAATGTTTCAACTCTCCGTTGGTGTTAGCTCTGACAGACTGACCGCTACAATTACGCAAGCAGACAGAAAGTATGGATGAATAAATCTTCGTTATGAACCCGCCTTTCACCTTCAAAATTGAGAGGATGACCAGATTAACCTTAATCAAAAGGAATATTTTGGGAAGGAGATCATGTCTCCATCGTTAACGTTTTGAAATAAATCACTACCATTTCGTTTGTGTTGGGATCGATATCCTATGGAGAAGTCCGATTTATGAATCAATTTTGTTTTAACGTTTTGGATTGGCATGAGCACGCCAGCCATAATATACATAGAGTTATGATCCTACTTTTTTTGGCTTGGTATTGGAAAAATCACTCCACATAAAGCTATTTAACTGATGCATATTTTAACGGTTTGGTTTTGTAAAAACACCCGGCCCCAAAACTCAGGCATGGTTTTGCAATTAAAATTTAGGCAACCATTTTATAATTGATCCTGGAGTTGGAGAATGAAGAGTAGCTAAATTTAAACTGAGATTATATGTTCGCAAATATGTTCTGGTTTGATCAGATTTTGTCTTCGTTGGTTCCCTTCTCTTTGATGCAGATTCTGGGTTTTATATATTTTTTTGTTGTTATGTATATTAGCTTTGGTGTATTATATAGCGATTAGTTTCATTCAAATAAAAATACACATTGACATAATATTTATTATTTTTTATTATTCTTTTGTTATGAACAAACGTTACAACATCTCTCCTATACTCGGCAATATTATTTTTGGCCGACATAATATCAACAAACGGTACAACATCTTTCTCATACTCAACAAACATAATATCGACAAATGTTACAAGACCTCCTTCACACTGGGTTGTAAAGCGCCTCTCAACACAAAAATATGATTTAACTTTAAATGTAAATAATTAAAATATATTTTTTAATTATAATAATATAAATTTATGTAAAACTTATTTAAAAATTAAGTATATATTTTTGAAGGAAAAATTTAATATAAAATTTTAATCATCTTAACCCATTTTTTATAATTATAATTTACACATATGTATTTAAAAATAATCAATATACTTTAAAAAAAAATCATTCATAGATTAATTTTTTATTTTTGAAAAACAAATAAAAATCTTAAATAATATTTAAGAAAAATAGATTTCATAAATCAATTTTTTCATTTTTGAAAAATAAATTAAAAACTTAAATGATATTTATTAAAACCTATTTAATAACTACGAAACATCCAAACTTTTGAGAATTTTTTTAAAAAAAATCATTCATAATTTTTTTTTTAATTTTTGAAAAATAAATAAAAATCTTAAATAATATGTATTAAATACCAATTTAATAACTAAAATTTTAAATATTACTATAAAGTGCCCTTTATTTCATAAATTAGTTAAAATGTTCTTTATTTAATAAATGAGTTATTTCATAAATAATGAATCAAGTGCTTTAAGCATTAAAGGGATGGTTTTGGAAAGTGGAGAGGTGTTTTGCTTCTATAGTATAGTATTGTGGTGTGTGAGGAATTGTTATGTGAATTATGTCATACTTTTAGTGACGAGTTTGGTGGAAAAAAGTATGTCCTTTACATTTTATTATTGGTTTCTTGGACCTATTGTGATTGAATTGTTATCTATGTATCGAATTCGAATTCTATTAGTTATTAAAATATACGGATTTAATTACTTAAAACATTTATATATAAAAATAAGTTACTTGTTTGTTGAAAAAATTAAATAATTATTACAAACTATTAAAGTGTTGATTTTTTTTTATTTATTAACAAAATTATAATAATTAGAAAATAATTTATTTTTTATACATGTATTTAAAATTTAAAAAACATTATTAAGTTATATATATATATAAATATATAGCAATAACAATAATGTATTGTGAATAGGGAGCAAAGCAAGTGGTAACGTTGAAATGTTCTAAATGGTTGTACATGGAAGGTATCGTGTTCAAATCCCCTCAAACTTAAGGTCATGGTCGAGATTGGATCCCTCGACGTACTGTGTCACGCCAATACCATAGAACATTGATAATGTAAAAAATATTATTACTTTTAAGTTTAAAGAGAAATTCTAGTGTGAGGAAAATTTATCGATTAAGAGAAATTTAAGATACAAGAGGCCGTTAATCCTAGTTGGAATATCAGAAGTATCTCTCAAGAATAACTAGCTCACAGAAGAAAATTAAAATAGCCAAGATGAAAACAAACTCTCATGAACTCCATAGCGAAACATGGAGTTGGTCTATTCCTAAAACTCCGGCTCTCTGGTTGAAACTGATGTTGTGGGTGCGAAAGCATGGGGGGGGAGGAAACAAGGTCGTAGTCACATGAATCTTCGTTCTTTATCTACCAACACAGATGGATGGGTATGATCCTCAATTAGTGATTGGAAGTGAATCGGGTATTAAGTGGAGTGATTAGCGACACCACACCTGGAATCAATTAACTTTAGTGGGGCATGGACGAAAAGGGTTTGTCATTTGTGTGAGTCTATGAGCATTGAGGATGAAAATCACTTTCTCTTAGAGTGCCTTGCTTACACCAACATTAGATGTGAGTTTCATAGTGTTTGGTACAATAAAAACCTTTATAACCTCCTAACTTGCCAAAACTATAGTAAGTTTGGAAAGCTTCTTTGCAAGCGTTTTGAACACAGGAACAAGATTTTAAAGTAAACCAACTATTATCCTTCTTAAGACTCGATAGACCAAAGCTGGTCTCAGTGGAGGTTAATCATCACAACCACCATCCCTAATTGTAGATTCCCTAATAATAAGAATAATAATATTTTATTAACTCAAAATTTTAACTTTTATACTATATTATATAATAATTTAATTTGATATTTTTTTAATATTGTATTTTAAAAATAAATAAATATATATATATAATGTTTATATAATTAATGATGATTCACTTAAATATATAATAATAAATTTAGATATAAAATAATAAAAAACAATTAATTTTTAATATCAATAATAGTGGCGTTATTAGTTTTTATACTATTAGTAGTGATGGTGCTCCACTTATGATAGTGCTTAACATTCTCATGATTTTTCGCACTCAAAAAATCATCTCATAGGTGGATGGAGCTTATTAAAATCGAAATTAATAGGCATACCACAATTTTAGGAGAAAATAATGGAACTATTGCTTGCACAACCAAATTCACCAATAATGCTATTAATAATGATAAAACATATTAAAATAAAATGTGATATATATTTTGGGGAGTATGAAGGTGTATAGGATATGGTTTTCTCCATGATTTATATTTCTTTATGATTGATAATCTATAATGTAATTGATATTTTAGAGTATAAGATTGTTTTTACTTTTATACATTATTTTTAATAGTTGTTATGAAGTTTTTAAGGTTAATGTTAACGATGTGTTGAGCAAAATAATTTAATTTGTTATGAATTTTTAATTTAAAAAATATTGAGTAAAACAAATTTATAACACTAAAAAAACCTGAACCATTTATTTATTAAATCAAGGTGACGTAAAGATATCAACATAGTTTTTTAATATTGGTTTATATTAGCGAGAACTTCTGATTTTAATATTAATTATTTTTTAATCTAACTCTGACTTGAAGTCCAACTCCAACTAACTGAAATATCTCTAACTTTTATTTTTAGTTTTTTCACATATCTTTTATCACTTCAAACCATATTTAAAATTGCATTATAAACATAGTTTTTGCAATATATTTCTTAATTTTAGAAGAACATTTTTTTAATTCTATTTTAAACGTTAAATAATCTAAAATTCCATTATTACAACTACACATCTTAATATCATAAATGAAATATATGATAAATTTTGTTAATAATTAAAAAAATAAATTATTCGAATACATATATATTAAATAGATTACAAGGAAAATGCAATGAATTGTATATTTAATAGTGTATAGCCTCAATATAGTCGTTACGAATAACTTTTAATTTGAGCAGGCTATAAGGAGGTGTACCCTATTGTTTTTGGATATAATAAATATGAACATGTTATATTTTTATTTTATTTTATAGGTTTTATCATCATTCTAAATTTTAAAAAAAAAACACTTAACATGATATACATAAGATTCAAGATAAGATTATATAGGTCCATACATATTCTCAAAATAAATATTCAATAAAAATAAAATTGTATTTCGTTTGGAAAATTTTTATAAAAGATTTTTACATTGATTACACTTAGAAAACATGCTAAAATTAAGCAAAAGTTGCAAACACATATCTTGTTACATATATTCAAATCTAAAAAAAATAGGGCAAAGCCCTTATCAAAATAGTTTTAAAGACCCCTACTCGCTACCTCGTCCCTTTTAAAAATTTTAAAGATGAACATCCGTTCATTTAGGGACAGGGCCTTCTTGGAATGACAGATTGCTAATGTGTTGAAATCTATTTAAGTGTGTTGGAATGAAATGTATTCAAATTCCTTTTGTTCCTAATTTTCATCTTCCACCATCTAAGTGACAACACCAACAAAACCGCTCTCTTACAAACCCATTCAATAATTGCTTGAGAATATCCCACCACTTGTACCTATACAAAACCTCTAGAGTTATAAAAAATAGTAACATCCATAAATCTAGCACTTCCTCTCTAGTGTGTGTTCCTCAACCATGCCAATACTAAGGAAGAAAGAGGGCATTCAAAAAACTCAGGCCCTTTAATCTCCCTCTCATTTCCTCCTCCCTTCTCAACAACCACTTTTCCAAAATCTCCTAAAATTCTATGGACTACTAAAATTTCACAAGGCTTCCAACCTTCAAAGATTAATTTATCCCTGATAGCCACATATCCCAACAAAAATTCTAGGAAAGAACTTAGGCATTTGTATTAAACTCAACACTTAACCAACTCTTCGGGCTCAATTTTGGGCTTTTGTAAACCACAGTCCTCTAGCATTTACATTGTTTTTAATAGCCTTCCAAACTGATGTTGTAAAGGAGCAATTTACAAACAAGTGACTTACCGATTATGCATTCCTTAGATAGAGTAAGCACACATTTGGTCCCTTCCCTCACCTTTAATGTAGTTTTTACCGGTTAAGGATTTGTTATATATATAAGGCCAACCACAAAAAATCCTTTACCTCAATGGACAAGACCACCTCCATATTATTATATTCTACCAAACATCCCCCTATTTAGTTGAAGAATAACTAAGAGACTTGTAATCCAACTTTGCAGACACTAATTGATCAATAGAATTCTACGACCAAACTAAATCATCCCTTTCATGGCTTAAGAAAACCTAACAATGTTGCAAACCTTGAATATATAATTCCCATTTCTAGGCTAGTGCAAGCTAACGTTGGTCTCTCATGAAAAATTGATGGTAATACCGAACTAGAAAAACAACAATCTATTAATGTGGAGGGATGATTTGAGATACTTCCATAATGAATTTGAATTAGGTGTAAAAATATGAAATGTAGGGAATGTTAGAAAATCAAGTAATACTGAGAGGGGGAGGGGGGTTGAATCAATATTAAGCAATCTTTTTAAATTTGTATCACTTAAAACAAAATCAACAATGAACACAAAACACACAATATTATCGTGAAACCCCAATTGGAAAAACCACCAATACTTCCTATTACTGCAAAATTATAGTTACAAATAGTTTGCAAGCACCAACCTGTTGGATGCACCAACACCCAAATTTTTCAGCTACAACTGAAGGATGCACCAACACCTTGTTTACTAACAACAACTGGAAGGAAGCTACGACCCCTTATAGGATTTCATAGTGTCCTTGCACCTTCCATCCTCTTTCTTATAATAATTTTATCTCTGACTTTTGTACACTTTTATATCTTCCAATTGAATGTACATAGATTATTGTTTGAAGGTTTTAAGCTTTGCTTATATATCCTCAGTTGTGCCTCTTCATCTAACAGTCATGTATCTTCATTGTGACTCTTCAGAAATTTATCGCGTGATTTTGGAATGTCAAACAGAAATCCTTCTGCAGTTACCTTTCCGCAATGACCTTTCCACATTTATCTTTCTGCAAACCATTTTTTCATAATTTGTGGGTGTGCCCTCCTTCCGCATTTGAGGGTGCACTTTCAAATCCTCCTTCCGCAAACTCCTTTCGCAATTAACGTTCCACAACAATATTTTCGTAATCTCCCTTTCTGCAATCTACAGGAACTCCTTCCTTCCGCAATTGCGGGTTGCGGGTTGCGGGGCTTTCTTTCAACTTTTTAGAAAAAGGATTCCGCAAATTGTCTCTCGCAAATTTTCTTCCGCAACTCCTTACAACTACCAGATATGCAAGTGGTCCTTTTGTAGTCTCTGTTGGTCGTTGGATCCATGATCTACAGTGAACATTAACCTTTGTTGTTAACTCCTTATTTGTTCAGGAAATTAAACTTCGAACACTTTCTCTCATGGAATGCTATGTGATCAATTGAGATCTTGAGACTTCTTTCTTATCGGTTGATCTATGATCCTTGAATAACATTTACTTTGGCTTTGCGTACCTCTATCTCTTGTGCACTAGATATGTTCCCCATCGTTCTCTGTTTAAACAAACCAACTGCAAACTCTATGGTTCTATGTTGATCTATGTTTCCAACAATGTCAATTTAATCAACAATCCCCCCCTTTGGCATTGATTGGAAACACCTTCCTTTGACATCGAAAAAGGATATTTTTCTCCCCCTTTGACAACAATGACATCTTTTATAAATGAAACTCCCTCTGTAACGTTGCTCCATTTTTCTATATATCTTCAGAATGTTATAGTTTGTAATTGTATGTAAGCAACAAAACAAACTGTACTTTGTATTTCTCTTTGAACGATGATCCCATTCTCCTATGATTTTTCAACGACCCGAAGATGTAAATATTATTTCCAAGGACAGTAACCTTTAACACAGTAATTTCAATACGTAGCAACATAAATCATAAGCATTACAATTTCATATCAGCAACATCAATTTGTCTTTGAGATGATAAAAACCACTCAAAATTATTTACTAATGGACCATAGATTTTAAAATCACTCCTTGTGTGAGTGTGTCTCCTCCTGTGAACATTTATCCTCTTCCTGTGAAAGGGTTTTCATCATTTTAGTTCATTTTTAATGATGAGGGATAACCCCCAATTTCTGCCTAAGATAGGCAAATGATTCTCCAGTAACGACTTAGTGAAAATGTCTGAAATTTGTTCCTTCATATCAATATACTCCAATATGACCACTTTTCGAGACTTTTGCTCCCTTAAAAAATAATATTTGATTGGAATATGTTTTGACTTAGAGTGCATAACAGGATTTTTGGATATGTTTATAGCACATATAACAATGGGGTCCTCATATTTTAAAAGTAAATATTCCAATGTTTGTTTCATCCAAATGATTTGTGTACAACATGATGTAACAACAATATACTCGACTTTTTTTGCAGGCACTGAAATGGAAGACTGTTTTTTGCTTAGCCATGACACCAAGCAATCTCCTGAGTAGAATGTTTCTCCACTAGTTATTTTTATGTCATCAATACTTCCTTCCCAATCAGAATCACTAAATTCCCTTAGAGTGAAGTTATTTATTTTTGGATACCATAATCCACAGTATCTTTTAGATATATAAGAATTATTTTTACTACAACCACATGTGTTTCTTTTGGGGATGATTGGAATCTAGCAACCAAACCTACAACCTGCATTACATCTGGTCTTGTATTTGTTACATATAATAAACTACCAATCATTGAACTATACATAGTATGATCTACTTCTAAAGATTCATTATCCTTGCTTAATTTACAACCAGTAACCATAGGAGTACTAACAGGTTTGGATTCTTCCATTTTGAACTTTTTCAACATCTCTTTGATATGCTTAGTTTGAGAGATGAAAATCCCTTTTTCTGATTGAGAAACCTAGAAAGAATGTTAGTTCTCCTAACATTGACATTTCAAATTCCTTCTTCATTTTTGAAGCAAAGTTTACACTCTGAATTTGTAGATCACTTCCAAATATGATATTGTCTACGTAGACTACAACAATGATCATATTTTTGTTTCCAAATTTTATGTATAAATTATTTCTAGTGACCCCTCTTCTATATTCTTTCTACTTTAAATACTTGTCAACACTAGTACAAAATGAGAAATTAATGACTAAAATATGGCTATAAACGACTATTTTTGATTCGACGACTAATAGTGAATTATTTTCACTATCTTATAGCATGACTAACTTAGTCATATTTCACTTAGTCATTAACAGGTTGAATTATTAGTCATTGATTTAGTCACGGATGTATTCACGGAGTTAGTCACTTATTGCAATAATTAATGACCAAATATATGACTAAATAAACTACTAGATGATAACATATTAATGAATAATCTAAATACAACTAAACGTTAGTCGTGCTATAAGATACGAGAAATTAGCTACTAATAGTTGTATATATGTGAATTTAGTTGTTTTTGTAGTCATAAATTTATGATAGGGACTGGAGGAATCAAACCACCAACCTCCTGCCTATAATTAGGCAGGTGCTCTACCATTGAGCTAGCACCATTTAATAAGTTTTTATTGCTTGATAATGATTATATTCAAACAAATTTTGCATCATTCAAGCATACAAAATAATGATTATCAAGTTACTATATATCCATAATGGCTTACCCTGTACTAGTTGTCCTTCAAGTCCTTCTTGCACTTAATAAATGCATTTGAAAGACTTGAAGGACTATTACAAGTTCAACCATTATGTATCTATAGTAACTTGATAATCATTATTTTGTATGCTTGAATGATACAAAATACAAAAATCCCAGAAATTTATAGGAATGACAAGAATTCATCTAATGTTAAACTATCTACCGAGTCATCTAGAGTCATGCCAAGATATCTGAATTTGACTAAAAAATCATAAGTAAGTTGAAGATACTGGTGGATGATGTCATGGAAAGAATAATTTTGGTTTATATAGAAGCAAAGGATGAGCAAATGGAGCAATTCATCACCCAAAATGTATATATAATAGTAAAAAGAAATATACAAGTAATTCCATTTCATATCAAGAAGAATGAGCATCAACTCTAAGTACTCTTAGCCACTAGATAAATGGAAATGAAATGAGATGAAATTAGCAACAATACCTTCAAGTTTGATTGTTGACAATAAGTATGAATACTTATGTGATCACTTTATTCAGAAGCGACTTAAACAACAACTAACCTGCAATCAAGGAAAGAAACCATTTTCATATTGATATATAAATAAAATAAAATAAAAGTTAAAGATAGACTATGCCAATCCCACTATCATTTATACCTCGAAAGAGAACTAGAAAATCTCCCACAACTGTTCAACTTTGTCCAAAATTCCCACTTGGAATGTCATTGTTTAAACAAAATAAAAAGAAATTGAAAACATGAAAGTAGTAATTTACTCTACCTATCTATTGGATGTAGAGTCCCATAGATGTATGACAGAATTAGTCAAGCACATGCAATAAAATTATAAATGGAAAAAAAGAAGAAAACAATGTTGTTTAGACCTTCCTTAATTTCTATGCTCAGATATATATTACATCACACTTTGTCTCTTAGGAGACAAGTCACTAACGAAACAATGGACATACCTGAGAGAGAGAGAGAGATAGGTAGTTGTAGGGCAGAGGGATCGTAATAGGGAAGAGTGCAAGAATCCTTAATGAAATACCATTGTGCTAGGATTCATCAATGTATGGAGAAAACAAAGCTCAAATCCATTTGATGAATATCACTCTGCAATTCCACTTGAGTGAATGGTATGAAAATACTACTTAAAATGAATTTACTGGGTTTTTGCTTATCCACTGACCATTGTGCTGGAAACTACCAATGTATGGAGGCAAAAAAACTCAGAGCCATTCAATGAAAATCACTCTGCAAACCCACTAAAAATGAATGTCATAAAAATGCCACTTAATGAATGCCATAAAAATACCACTTAAAATTATTTTACTGGGTTTTTTCTTGTCCAAGATGGCATGTGGTGATGAACATTCAACCATTAATAATCCAATGAAGGTATCATTGCAGGGTGCAAAGGTGGATGCTACTAACCCCCATGATTTATGCTTTGAACTTGGAACAGGAAGATCAACAATATCTATGGAAAAATAATGGGTCTGGGATTCCAAGATAGCCTATTCAACCATTGGATCATACAGACAATTATTTTTCATGGTTATCTTAAGCGGTGCATCACCTAACGAAACTCACCTAACAATTAAAAATATAGAGGTGCATCACCTAACGAAACTCACATTCATGAAAATTTATACAATTTTCCAACCAAAAATTGATGTCTTGGTAAACAAAAAGGCTCATTATCTTGTAGGATAAGAATCCTACTAGGTAAATGAACATTCTCCTCCTAAAACTCAACAAGCAGAAAACCACATGCAATTCCACAGACCAATCAAGCTTGAACTTATGAGCAAGCAGGAACTTTTTTTCTTCTTGAAACAAAACTATATTAGTAGTATACACTTTACAACAACTTAGTACATTCATTTCTCTAGTTTAGTTTCCCACACAAGCATATTTAGGCTATCTAGTTTTCATATGATTAAGATATTTTGTATTGGATACAATATTTACTCCATTTTATTTGATGAAAATTGCTTCCCTTTTGCATATGGTACAACTATAATATCTTACAAACATGTGCTGCCACGAGCTTTAACAAGTACATGATAACTTCGTCTTTTGTACATTTGTACTCATAAAGTAATGACGTATCGTCCAATTTGTTTCCCTCCAGGAACACTGAAGGCTAATGGATTCTGTACCAGATAACATTAGGCAATCAAAACACTGGACATACCTTGACAACAATGCCTGGGGAAGTTGGACAGGAAGAAAGAGGAAAATGGTCCATATCTGTTCCCCACCACCCTAAAGACCTATTCTCCATGCCAACTATGAAATATAGTAACACTCCCATAAAGGTTGTACCAGCATCTAGGGCTGCAGATAACGCATAATTGTGTCTTTGCCACCATTTCTTCCTGTAGCAGAATACAAAATAATTGAAGACAATGCATGTTATGATCCAAGAAGCAATGTTTGCAGGAGTGGCAGGTGGCATTCCGGAAAACCAATATGAAATGACTGGTGTGTTTGTATTTTTTATCCATTTTTTCTTGGGGAACAACTTTCTCATAATACAAACCGAAACAGGGAGAAGTGCACCCATTAGGAAAAGCCAGACTGAATTTCTGTAGAGGACATGTTGTCCAAACAGAAGCTTTGGACCGACAAGACCCCAAATGAGAGGCGCATCAAATGTTACCCTGTACTTTGGACATGTCCAAGGGATTTCAGGAGGTAAATCATCCCCATCAGATATGTTCTCTATGGATTCCAACATCCACCATGCAACACCCATATTCACAATTCCTACAACAATTGTGCCCACAAGTTGTGGAAATGAAACTGGGTTAGCACCATAATTTAGGAAAAAATATATCAAACATATAGGAAATCATCAAACATATTGAGAGAAAAAAATACAAATGGTAGCTAACCCCAGAAATAACGTTAGAATGAAAAGAAGAGTTGCTTCCAAGAACCAAAAGTAGTGTTAGTCATTTACATTTTCTCTTCAATAAATTATGCCATGTATTTGATTTCTATGAATCCAATGTGATATCATATTGAGCCTTTAGAGACGACCCAAAAGTATGACTTAATGGCTTCATAACCAACTTCTAATCAAGACATTAAATTTCTTCTTTGGGGGATTTATAATCTTTGTGCATTTTTTTAGTATGAATGAAAGAATGACAAAGTTGTCAAGAAGCATGAGGTCCACAGCTATAATTTCAAGAAAGGGTATCTTCCACAGGCATACATTCATGAGTATGCTTCAACAAAAAATTTAAGAAGATCAAAGATATGCATGAAAAAATATCATAGTGTTAAAGTCTATAAGAGTCTAATGCTTTTCGATCAAAGTATATAGAAAAATGGGCAAGTTATCTAAAATAAAAGCTTTAAAAATGGTTAGATTTCAAACATACCCCATTTCTAACTTGCAGAATTTTTCCATAAGTTCTGTAGTGAAGAATCTAAAATTAAATATTATCCACTAAAACTATCCTTGAAGGTGGTATTGACAACTAAATACATTGAATTCCCATTTGAATAGAAACTCAACAAGATATTGAGAGTACGTATTGTATGATCGATTGGAATCAAAAGGATTAATATCCTCTGCAATCAAAGTAAGAGGAAAGTAACTAGCATCATGGTAGCATATAGACCTGCAAATTTTAAATCATTAATACTTAAGCCACATCAGATTGACCAGAAAGTCCAAAGAAGAAAATGGAGTAAGTCAAAAGCATATGTGGAAGTTAAAAGTTCTTATTTTCTATTTTGTCAGTATATTATGAGTAGATATTTTCGATAAACAAGACACTAACTAAATTTTCTTCATATATGTAATTTTGTGTCCCATAGAACATGACATTGAAAATAGCTTTAAGAAGAATAGTCTTTAAAAGACAATTATACTAAAAATGCAAAAGTTATTTGGAAAGGAGGTTTCAATTGTTGGCGATATATTTTGCAGACCATTAATCATTAATCTGTCTTCCAAACTCTAGAGAGCCACAACTTACAGTGTGTACAACACCAAGACCTTATTCTCGCTCTTGAATAAAACAAGCTATTTTGATAGGCAGTCAAATGAGCATTTCAAGATCCATCCAAGTGATTCACAAGATCTTTATATTTTTCTATCATATTAGAGAACAAACATCAATATCACATTAAGATTTCATGTTTGAACTGCAATCAGTGAGATATTCATTTTTCTGCACATTTGTCAAATTTGAAATATTACAAATTGCTATTTTTAGTAAAATTATTGGTGCAACAAGTGGTATGATTGGAAATGGCATGATGGCTTTCTAGGTGAATGAGATTTTTCCTTGGCAATTTGCACCAACTCTTCATGTTGAAGCATGTGTTCAAACTTCAAATCACTCATCCAACAGTAAGCACTAAGAAACATTCTCTTGGTTTGAAAATGTTAAAATGGATACATGCCCTCCTTTTATAAAATAAAATTGACTATTCAAAACAAAAAGAATCAAGAAACTTAATAAGACTCCATTTTACACGGCCCAAGGGGTTAGCTCTATTGGTCATTACCAATTTCATTGCGCATTTGGTTAGTTCAATTCCAGCAGGTGCCTGGCTCGAATCCCCCTAAGTAAGGTGCACCTTGCACTAGTCAACACCAATGAGTTTACTATACAAATATGGGGAAGCATCCTTAGGTTTCCCTGCAAATTTTTCCATATAAAAATAATAGACTTTTCTTGTTCTCAATTCAAATAACTAGCCTTTCTATATCTTAGATATGCATAAACAATATTGAAAAACTTTCCTCAGTGAACAACTAGGCAAGCACGTAGTGTAAGAGCTCCAATATAGCTTGGCGAAATGAAAGTCTTGGCAACCATGCTATTGGAGCTTGTTTAAGGCCATAGAGTGCCTTATTAAGGTTGCAAACATAATTTCTATTTTTCGATAAGAGAAAACCTTCAAGCTACTCAACATAGACTTCTTCTTCAAGTTCTCCATTAAGAAATGCATATTTTACATCCATTTGGTACATTTTAAATTTCTTGTAGCATGCAAAAGCTAAAACCATCCTAATGGATTCAAGTCTTTCCACAGGTGTAAAAGTTTCTTCAAAGTCAAGACCTTCTACTTTTTCATATCCCTTGCATACTAATATTTCCTTGTTTCTTGTCACATGCCCATGCTCATTGAACTTGTTTTTAAAAATCCATTTGGTTCCACTAACAATCATGTCCTTAGTTCTTGGGGCAAGTTCCTAAGTTTGGTTATTCTCTATTTGATCAAGTTTATCATTCATAACATTGATCCAATCCTCACCTTCACAAGCTTATTTAAATGTTTTGGTTTCTACTACCAAAATTAGTACTTGTTCTCCATCATAAAATAATTTTCTTCTTGTTTTACCTCCTGAATCTTTGTCACCAATTATTTGAATTTCAAGATTATTCTTCTGAACCCACCTAGATGGTGTCTTTTTGTCTGATATTGGAGATTATTCATTCTCATTTTCATGTGGTTCTTCTTTCTCTTATTTTTCTTCTTCTTCTTCTTCTTATTCAAAAACATCCTCTTCTTGTGAACTTTCTTCTTTTTCTTTATCATTTATTTCTTCAACATCCACACTTTCTTGGATTTGTATTCTTCTTGGTTTAGTATCATCAACAGTTACATTTGAACTTTTGATGATCTTGTGCAACCTTATATTATAACATCTGTATGCCCTTTTGGTGGAAGAATATCCAAGAAATATGCCTTCATCTGTTCTAGAGTCAAACTTCCCTAGATTACCATAATCTCTTTTTATGTAGCATTTACTTCCAAAAACTCTAAAATATTTAACTGAAGCTAGTATTCCAAACCATAGCTCATAATGAGTCTTGTCACTATTCACTTTGATTTGTCCTCTATTTTGTACACAGATAGTTGTATATACTACTTCTCTCCAATAGCCATTAGGAATTTTTGCTTCATTAAGCATAGTTCTGGTTGCTTCTTGTACTACCATGTTCTTTCTCTCAACAACTCCATTTTGATAAGGAGTTTTTTCTACTGAAACTGCCTCTTGATTCCATGATCTTCACAAAACTCATTGAATTTATTTGAGGTGAAATCACCACCATTATCTGATCTTAGACATTCAATCTTGTTATTTGCTTCATTCTCAACAAGTGCTTTGCAGACTTTGAACTTCATAAAGGATTCTGATTTTTCTTTAAGAAATTCCACCCAATTCATCCTTGTATAATCATCGATTAATAACATAAAGTAATGTTCACCTTAAAATATTTTAGTCATTGTTGGTCCAAAAAGATCAGTGTGAGCTATTTCTAATGGCTAAGAGGTTGTATGCTTTTTTAACTTGAATCTTGTTCATGTTTTCTTCCCATAAATAAAGTGTCTACAAACATGATTTGGTGGTTTTATGATCTTTGGCAAATTCCGTACAACTCCCTTCTTACTAACTTTGACAATATTGTCAAAGTTCAAGTGCACCATCCTTCTATTTCGTAGCAAACTTTCATTAATTTGACTCATATAACATTGTTCTTCATTTTCTAGAATATAAACATTGCTTGGAGTTCTAACATTCCCAACAAGTTTTCCTGAAGCTTTTCTTCTAATTTCACACTTCTTGGAATCGATATACATATGTGTCCTTGATCACATGTTTGGCTCACACTTAAAAGATTGGGTTTTAAGTTCTTTACAAGAAAAATAGTTTCAGCTTTATCTTGTATCTAAGAGCCATTGTACCCTTCCCAATTATTTAAGATGATACATTATCTCCAAAAGTAACTTTTCCTTTTTTATTTCTTTTTAGGATTATAAACTTATTTGGGCATCTTGTCATGTGTTTTGAGCATCCACTGTCAACATGCCATAGATTTTTTTTTTCTATTGCACATAGAGATATTGAACATTCCACATCATCCTTCTTATTCCAAACTTTACTCTCCTCGTTTCCCTTAGATTTTTTGGTGTCATTCTCCATAGGAATCAATAGTTTACAATTTCTAGCAATGTGTCCTTGATTACCATATTTGTAACATTCTATACTATAAATCTATAGAGGAGAAAAATAATTATAGTTTCTTCCTTTTGGATTGATTCTAGTGATATTCTTCTTATAGAAATGATATTGTGTCGTAATTCCTTTCCCAATAGGAACCATTAGTTTGCAATTTCTAGCTATATGTCCAAAATTGTTACAGGCATAGCAATTTCCCAAAAAGAGTTGTTGATGTCTGCTTGGCACATTATATGTCCTACTTTCATTTTGAGAGAGAGATTTTTTTTTACTGTATTCCTTTGCAACCGGTCTCGTAAGTGCATCAGAATAACTTCTTTTATTTCCTTGTTTATTTATGAAAGAGGATTGTTCTGTCTTCTTTCCTTTTGCATAACCTAGTCCAATTTTATTACTAAATGACATTTGACCACTTAGGATGTCATCAAGAGTTTTTGAACTACTCTTAAACTTTGATTGAAAGGATTCTTCATTTGTATTCTTTCTAAGAAAGATCAATTCATCTTCAAACTTTTCTAATTCTTGCTCTCTTTTCTTGAGTTGATGTTCTAAAGTGTTTTCAAACTTTTTGGCTTCTTGAAGCTGATTTTTTAAGTCAACAATAATTCTTTCTGCATCATTGTTTTTCTCCTCAAATTCCTGTCATATGAATTTTTCATTTTTTGTACATCCTTTTATACTTCCCTAATTCTTCAAGACCACTTACAAGTTTTGCTTCAAGATCTACCACACCTTCTACTTCTTCTTCATGTATTTTGTTCTATATTCCCATGAATAGGACCTCAACATATTCATCTTCACTAGACTCATTTGAGCAGCTATCATCCATGGAATAAAAGGTCTTCTTTTTGTTTTTCTTTTTAAAAATCCTTTTGTTCTTCTTTGAATCTTCAGGGCACTCATCATCATCTTCTTTTTTGGGATAAGGGCATTTGGAAGCACAATGACCAATCCCCCCACAGTTAAAACATTTTAATGGTAATTTTCCTTTGTACTTACCAGTACCTCTCTTAATATTTTTAACAAGAAGTTCTTCTTCATCATCAGAATATTCTGATTGAAAATTTGTTTTATATTTCTTAGCTACCTTAGATGCTTTAAAAGTTTATTCCTTCTTTTAATAATTATATTTCCCAATCTTGATTTCCTAAGCTATGAGGATCCCATATAGTTATTCCATGGTGAGTTTGTTAAGATATTCTCTATCTTCTAGGGTGGAAATATTTGTATTTTAAATCATTGGAAGTGATCTTTGTACTTTTATAACTATTTCCTTTTCTTTCAATTATGCTCCTAGCCCTTGAATTGCATTAACGATTTCATCAATTCTCTCAAAGTATTCTGAAATGTTTTCTTCTTCCTTCATTTTTAGAATTTCAAATTGAGTTTTAAAAGTCTATAGCTTGGCCCTTATTGCCTTGGTGTCTCCTTCATAGATGGTATGCAATTTGTCCCAGATCTCCTTTGTTGTTTTGCAATGCATCACTTTGGCAAAGACTGTTATGGCTAATCCAACCAATATTGCATTAACAGCTTTAGCATTGTTTCCAAAAAAAATTATTCCTTCAAGATCTGTGGGGGGATATTTTGTATATATATACCCTATTTCTATAGACATCCAAACATCTAGTCCAATAGACATTATATGGATTCTCATCCTAATTCTCCAGAAAGCATAATATTCTCCATTGAATATTGGAACCTCGGAGGAAGTTTTTACTTGTTGATCCATAGTGATAAAATATATCTCTTCAAGTGTTTAAACTTTTAGTGAAGAGCCTGCTTTGATAGAAATTGTTATAAAATCAAGTAATACTGAGAGGGAGGGGAGGTGAATCAGTATTAATCAATCTATTTAAATATTTATCACTTAAAACAAATTCAACAATGAATACATAACATACAATATTGTCATGGAACCCCAATTGGAAAAACCACCAATACTTCCTATTATTGCAAAATTATATTTGCAAATAGTTTGCAAGCACCAACTTGTTGGATGCACCAACACCCAAGTTTTTCAGCTACAACTAAAGGATGCACCAATACCCTATTTACAAGTAACAACTGGAAGGAATATATGACCCCCTACAGGCTTGTTTCATGTCCTTACGCCTCCCAACCTCCCTCTTATGATAATTTGATCTCTGAAATTTGTGTACCTTTAGACCTTCCAATTGAATGTACAAAGATTATTTTTTGAAGGTTTAAAGCTTTGATTATATACCCTCAGTCACGCATCTTCATCTAATAGTCACGTATCTTCATTGTGACTCTTCATAAATTTCTCATGCTATTTCAGAACGTTGAACATAAATCCTTGCGCAATTACCTTTCCGCAATGACCTTTCCGAATTTATATTTTCGCAAACTAGCTTTTCGCAATTTGCGGGTATGCCTTCCTTCCTCAATTGTGGGTGCACTTTCACATCCTCCCTCCAAAATTCACCTTTCGAAATGATATTTTTTCAATTTCCCTTTTCACAATCTGCAGGAGCTCCTTCCTTCCACAACTCTAAGTTGTGGGTTGTAGGGATTCCTTTCAACTTTTTTGAAACAGGCTTCTGCAAATTGTCTTTCGCTACTTCTTACAACCGTTAAATATGAAAGTGGTCCTTCCGTAGTATCTGATGGCCATCAAATCCATGATCTACGATGAAATTTAACATTTGTTTCCAACTCCTCATATGTTCAAGAAATTAAACTCTAAACACTTTCTCCTGTGGAACGCTATGTGAGCGGTTGAACTCTTGTGACTTCCTTCTCATTTGTCGATCTATGATCTTTGTGAAACGTTTACTTTGGCTTTGCGAACCTCTGTCTCCTATGCACTTTTACTTTAGGGATCGGTTCCCCATCGTTTTTTGTTTAAACGAACCAACTGCAAACTCTGTGGTTCTGCGTTGAACTATGTTGCCAACAATGTCAATTTAATCAACAGGGAAATGAATTAGCTTTCCAAATTTATATTTTTTATTTATGGAAATTGTGTATAACTAGGTGAAATTTGTGTTTTTGCAACATTGGTATGTTAAGTTTGATGCAAAATAAAGTGTATATGTATCTATTAGTGCAACCTTGTAGTATATAAATGATGGAATTTCACTACAAAAAATGTAGAGATGTAGAGAACACATAAATCTAGTACACAACTATGTTTTCAACAATTATATTCTTTATTAATTACAAAAGTCATTCTATCTTTGAAATGCCAAGGCCTTTTGTTAGTGAAACCTAAATGGGTCTTAACACTATAAAACAATTTTATTTTCTATTTAGATAGTAGGTCTTAGTGTGTTCTAGAACACTGTATAATTTTAGTGAAAAATGATTAAGGTGAAAAAACTTATAGTTGAAACAAAGGAGTTATGTTTGTTAATATTATGGTATATGTTAAGTGGAAAATATATTAAATATAGCAAAAATTTTTTTTTTAAAATTATATATTTGTAGTCTACATAGTCTACTCTATATGGGTTTATAGTTTAATTGACAACATATTTGTCTAGCCTATAGAAAAATAATGTAAAAACTAGAGATAAAGAGAGAAATCCTGAAAATGAGAAGTTTTCCTTAATTTGCAGTCTGAAGCACCAATTTTATTGTCCCAAACCTAAATACGAACCAACATAGTTAGTAAACACCTGATTTTCCTACTTATTAAATTCAAATTTAAAACCGTAGACACACTAAAAGTGCACATGCACTAGAGAGTGCATGCGCATTAAGAACATGCATATGTTCCTTTAACACACACTCACTCCAGGAATGTGCATTCCCTCTAAGAACATGCACACACTCCTAATTGAATGCGAGACTTGTAGATGGAGAAAGAGAGCGAGATTAAGGGATGGGAAGTTTGATCAGAGAGGGGGGAAGTAGATAGGGAATATGGAGTGGGACAGAGGGAGGGGGGAGACAAGGGATATGGAGTGGGAGAGAGGGAGGGGAAGAGAGAAAGGGGTGGATGTATGCAAGATAAAGCTGGAGAGAGAGGTGGATTAAGAGGTGGAGAGAGCATGAGAGACTAATGATGGTAGAAAGAATCAACGGGGGAGAGATAGGTAGGGAGAATGAATAGGAGAGGGGGGGAGGGTAAGGGGTAAAAAGGGGAAATAGTGGAAGAGAGAAGGTTTAGAGAGAAAAGTGGAGAGTGAGAGGTAGAGAGAAGAAAATAGGGTGAGAGAAATATAATAAGAGAGAGAGAGAGTAAAATAGAGGAAGGATTTGAGGGTGATAAAGGAAATGGAAAGAGAGAGAAGGGGTTAGGAGAGAGAGTAAGGATTCAAAGCTAGAGAGAGAGATAGACAGTGAGATGAACAGAGAATTAGGCATGTAGAGAGATATGGGGAAGTATATAGGGGAATATGGAGGGGGAGAGAGAGGGAGAAAGGGTGTGAGAGATAGTCATGGGAAGAGAGAGAAGTTTGAGGGAGAGAGTAGGAGAAAGAGAGGTGTTGGAGAGTGAGAGGTAGAGAAATACTAAGAGAGTGATGGTGGTATAGAGAATCAAAGAGAGAGAGAGAGAGAGAGCCCGTGAGAGAGGGAGAGGTAAAGAGGGTGATAGTTTGAGAGAGAAGGTATAGAGAGAGAGGTGGAGAGAGAGAGTGTGTAATACACCAAACAATTGTTTAAATGTTTATTTACTTTGAATATTTATTTTTTTAATAGTTTTCCAAAGAAAGTCAAAATAAATGGAATGGGATTATTATTATTGATTAATAAATAACTGAGAGGAATTAGAACTGAAGTATTTGTTAAAAGAGTGTTTGCTGACCCATAAGGGGAAATGATAAATGATGAAAAATGTTGAGTGAGAACTCAAGTGATTCGGGAGACGTCTTCCCCAAAATCAGGTCAAGACTCCTTGTGGAGAATTAAAAAGGAGGAGGCTCATAAATTACCAAGTCCTAGGAAAAATACTGTAAAATAGTATGTCCATCGAATAAGCGGGAGGCTGGCAATAAATGGGGAAATAATATATTGAAGCAAAGAGATGGCACATTGATAAGAATTTTCCCTTGTGGTTCAATAAATAGGCTCAAGGGTTTTGAAGCAAGTAAATTTTGGATGCTCTAGGATTTGGTTGGGAGTAACAACATCTTCAATTCTGTTTTCCTGACAGTGGTGACAAGTTACTTACTAAATTTATCTATTGCTTTTGTCTTGATAATTACAGTCTGAAAGTAGATTATAATTCTAAATTTTTTTATAAACTGAGATTATACAATGTGCTAATTAGTTTATTTTTAACATGTTTAAATATTATTCTTGATTTATACTATGTTCGTAGTTAATTGCATAGGCACAAAAATGGAGAAATTGCAATTACCTTTCCTATCAATAAATTAAGAAATTTAAATTCTAAACTATACAAATATGCTATAGAATGTCCATATATATATATATATATATATCAAATTATTAATTCTTCCAGCAAATTTCAAATACGATAAGTAGATCCGATAGGATTCTGACAGAGGTTTTATTTCTGTATAATTAAAATACAAACCTATGTATTGCAAATGAATCTCCATTTTAATAATTATATATATAGAAATAATAGATCTGAACTTAAATAACTAAATACAATTAAAATGATCTTAAGCAAAATATCCAAATAGATCTAGGTAAAATAATCACAACATTTATGAGCCGTAAGGCATCCTACAAAAACTTCATATCTATTTTAAATAAATATAAATAGGCATACAATTACAAGTCCTTTTTTCAACTTCCATATATTAAGAAATCAACAAATATTAAATAAATAATTAGCTAAGACTTAAAACAGAACCAAGACATCAAACCAAGAAATATCCGATCAAACAAACATATAATTAAAAGATCTAAGAAATACAATTGCAGTAAACCCAAATCGATTCGGATCTAGGAATCGTATATTATACCCAAATTGGATTCATATATGAATTATATCAACTGCATAATCCACAATGGCTGTGTGTCAATCGTCAAAACTACCCTACATTCAAATTTACCAAATCACAATGGATTCCAACTTGAATTACAGACCCACAAGTTGTTAATAATCAAACTTATGTTAATTTAGAGAGGCTGTAAATCCCTTATTTTTCTCCAATACTTTGAAATAGATTAACCATGGAACTCAACCTACCTGCATACATTCAAATGGATGGATACCTTTAATCTTATGCATTGATTCAGTGCATAGTTGAAGGAGTCACATCATTGTTTATATGCACACAAAACTGCTAGTGTTAGTAAAACACAGACACTTAATTTACTAAATTTTTCTGATAAACAAAGTATAAGGATAGGGTTTCTCACCACAAGATAGAGTAAGAATGAACTTGAGAGGAGGTAACCCTTTTGCCACTCTCACATGGCCCATACACCAACCCTTCATTCACATACATTTCAAAGGTAGTATGTCATCTATTAATTCCTCACCAAAACTATAAAAAATGAAAACCTAAAGCTTGTATGAATGTTTACCTTTGAATGAGGGCTTGGGCCATAATGGAAAGTCCAGTCTCATCCCAAAATTTTGGGTGATCATTCATGGCACCTTGGCCTCACCTACCAAAATAGGGTTGTAAGGTTAATAAATTTCATGTGAAATCAAATTAATTCTTTAATAAACAAATAGAGTAGCAGAGATTCATACCTTCACTAAAATCTCAGAGGGCCAAGGGTTTTCTCCTCCTAACTCTCCTCTCCTTCCTATGCCCTGTACAAACAATCCAATTTGAGTTAGATCTATTGTAGCTTATAAGTTCTTCAATCAAAATAAATACAAAAGACTTAAAATCTAAACCAATTACCTAGTTGTTTTGGGAATCCCTCTTCCAGAAATCGAAGGAAAGCACCTAAGTTTTCCACCTTACCAAACAAAGAAAAAAATATGCCTAAGATTGTGTAGAGAAAAAACGGCATCCATGCAGCCATTAAACACCAGTAAACACCATTTAAACATCTCTAAAATGCAAAGTATAAACCAATCAAGCAATTAAGGACTTGTCGGATGGAAAACATGGTTGCAACCAAGAACCATGGATTTTCTGAGAAAAACCTCCAACAACCACCATTGTAAACCAAACAAAAACCATTATGACCAAGTAAATGCAATTTTAAAAACCTAAAATATATTACCAATGACAAGGATTTAACAAGGTATAGATGGAGGGCCAAGATCACCTCTCTACATGAAAAGCATGTGAGGCATCCATTTCATATATTATTCCTGGATGTGTTGTCAACTTGTAGCCAAGGATTATGAAAAAAAATTAAAACCTCATTAAAAACTCCTTTCACGCAGCTAGCCTCTACCTTATGACTCCTATGGCCACCTGCCAAACCTTGGCATAATTTTTTAGAACATAGGAATACCATGCATTATCACCCCCTCATGGCATGTAAATACTGCAGGGCCAATACCCTTTTTTCTAAACACCTTATGTGTGTCAATTAAAAACATTAATATAACACTTTAAGCATATCTCTAGAAGCATATGGCTTGGGATGAAAGTCCAAATCCTAGGATTCAATCCTAGATAAACAAAACCAATAAATTACTTAACTTAAAAAATTAGCATATCACCTTGGTGAGGGTTACAAACCCGACTGTTGTCATAGTCAGATTCAACAATGGATAGATGAGAAACCTTATTGTCAAACAAGTAAGCAGTCCATTTAAATTCATCCATGAGAACAAGTAAAAAGAATCTTACGACTAAGAAAACAATTTGCGACTTCAATTATATATATATATATATATATATATATATATATATTATGATGTAAATTACNGAATGGTATCAGATCAAAGTTACAACACTTGGCCTGAAAATCCCAACACTTAAACTAATATAAACTAGAAAACTAATTATATTGTTATGGTTTGACTCTCTTTTGCAAATAGGAAGAGAAAACTAACCTTCATTTTGCAGAAATCGTGGCAAAGGTGGGAAAGTCTGTTGAAGGAGAATCACATCCTAAATATCCAGAAAACAATGAAGAAGGTATATTAGAGACAGTGAAATCTGGGTGAATCTGAATGAAAGTAGGAAAGATAACCCAGGAAGAACTAAATAATGTTCTGCTAACTAAACTACATATTTATAAAGAAGAAAATAACAAAGGACCCAAATTAAATATGACAATAACTGCACCTTATAAACGTAGGGTAAGAAACCTATAATTTTCTAATCACGAGACTGAATATTCAAGCAAAGAATCAACTAAGCATAGTAAGGAAAAATATAAGGAGTCTAGTGAAATTATTGATAGTAATCAACATAAAAAAATACAAACCATATGAAGAGATTACCGATGAGTTTAAAAATAACAAACCTCCTATGCTTAATGGAGAAATCAAAAAAGGGAGAAGAAGCCAAAGCTTGACTATCTGGGATGAAAAAGTACTTCCATATTTATAATTATTCTGATGAACTAAAAGCGAAAATGACAATTTATAATTTGACAAGAAAAACTGATATATGGTGCCAAGATATAAAAAAAAAAGTAAAAATCATTAAAGAACACTATGTAACTTGGAAAAAATTTAAGAAATATTTTAAAATAAAATATTTATTGAAACAATTTTATGAGGAAAAGCTAAAGAATTCTATGAATTATGATTATGTGTAATGAATATGAAGGAACTTTGTAGCAAATGTTTACGTTTATTATGTTATGTACCTTACATTATTGATGGGAAACCAAAAATTCAGCATTTCGTTAGTTGTTTACCTCTTATGTTTATGGAGAGAATCGAATATGATAATCCAAAAACTTTGGAAGAGGCCATGAGAAAATAAAATTTATGATATGATCAAAATTAAAACAAATGATAGAACATACCTTAATTGGAAAAACAAAAGACGTGAAATTTTTTAACAGAAAAAGAAAGGTACCAAGTTTTATAAGAATTCTTGAAATTATTATTGGGGATACCACAAGAATAATTTTAAAAATTATAAATAACAGAATCCTGGAGCAATAAAAGAAAGGTAAATACCTACTTCTTTTAATAAAAATACTGCACAAAGGGAACCCTTAAAATGTTGGGAATGTGGTGAACCACATTACTTTAAAGATTGCCATGCAAGAAGGAAACATACATTCAATTCAAGAAGCTACTACATTGGAATATATAGCAGGGAGCATGCCCAAAATTAGTGCAACATTGGAGAACAAGCAAGCAAACCATCAAACATGTATAGTCAAAATCGAAGGTATGTTAAAAGATACACCCATTTCTATATTGATTGATCCAGGTGCAAGTTTAAGTTATGTATCACCAAGAATTGTAGAGATATACAAGTTACAGCAAGATAAGTTTGAAAAGTTTTGGTTAGTTCAACTTTCTATAGGCACAAAGAGAAAAGTAACTAGCTTTGTGAAAAAGTGTGATTTTATTATGAATGGTGTAAACACACATGCTGATTTAAATATTTTACCTCTAGGATATTATGATTTATTGATAGGAATGGATTGGTTAGAGAATCATGGAGTTATTTTAAACTGTTATGATAAAACATTCTCATTCTTGAATAATAAAGGTAATACTATTGTTTTAAAAGGTATTCCCGAGAAAGTTACCTTAAGAGAAATCTCAACCTTACAAATGAAAAGGTTTGTTCGTAAAGGTTGCAAAGTTTTGCAGTTTACATAATGGAAGACAAAGAGAAAGATAATCAACTTAATTTAGAATACATAACAATTTTAAAAGGATTTAAAGATATATTTTCGGAAGAGATTCCTGGACTAAATCTGAAAAAAGTATGAAAATTTAGTCACATTAATCTTTGGACTAAAGCACAGTATTATAGAAGATTTAAGACAATTTACACACAAAATGACATAACAATCGTGCAATTAGAGATGCAGTTGTATATTATCAATAATCAATTAGAAGTAGTGATACAATGTCATACACTTGCATGAATAGCAAGAAAATTTGAATCCCAAGGAGGTCATTCAAATTGCACACATGAAAGTGGCTTAGCTATCAGTTAGCCACACTAAACACACCGGTTAACCACTAATCACAACCATAATTGACTCTAACCAAGCCCTAACTGAATAAGAGGCAATAATGACTGAGTCTAATTGAATATCAATCAGTAGGTGGGGGCGCATATCTAACTCAAGTCATCTCCAATGAAGTGAACTGAACTCAACTGAGTCACCAGAAGTTGTTAGAGGTGCCTTAAATCACTCCAGTTAACTCAAATCATCCCAAAATAGGCAAATGGATGAGCAAGGTACCTTTTCAACTCAGTTTAACCGACTATTAGGTGAAACGACATTCAGTTAATTGATTGGGGCATTTATGACAAGAAGATCACCCCATATTTGCTCCCTGATTGAAGGAGTGTGCTGGTGCTGATGTTGATGTCGAGTGTGTTGGTGTGCTGATGTTGATGTCAGTAATTCGTATCAATTACTTATGATAAGTGGATACTTAGGCCAAATTGAACAAATAAATATGTGTGGGTTGGATAATGACTCAAACAGCCCCCTTTAATCTATACTCATGTGGAGGAGTAAAAAAATAATGCTAGGGCCCCGAAAAACAAAGTCCATAGGTCACCCTGTACAAAAAGTAACTATAAAATGTTCAAATAAATTCTAAGTGAGGAAAAGGGGAAAACTCAGTGGGAACAAACCCCCCCTCAAGCTGAACACTAAATAATTAAATGTTTTCAGCCTAATGAAATCATCCCCAACAGTGAATAGAGGTAAGTGAAATTTTTCTTAGTAAATTTCTTGGTGAAGATATCTGCAACCTGTTCATCTGTGGGGAATTATTGCAGAACAATTGTCCAGTCATGCACCAACTCCTAGATGTAATGCATATGGATCTCAATATGTTTGGTCCTCTGCCACTGAACTAGATCCATTGAGATCTTTATATAAATTTGGTTTTCACAAAATAGGACAGTGGATGAAGTACTACCAATCTAAAACTCAAACAAAATGCCTTGCAGCCAAACTACCTGGATGCAAGCATTGACTACTCCCCTATATTCTTCCTCTGCTGAAGAAAGGGAAATGACAGCCTTCTTTTTTCTATACCAGAAAATGAGTCCACCACCAAACATAAAAACATATCTATAATTGGAATTATGATCTATTCTATCCCTTTCCCAATCAGAATATGTAAAACTGACCAAATCTAGCTCAGAATCTGCGGCATAGTGAATGTCGTAGGATCTAGTGCCCTGAATGTATTGAAGGATCGTATTGGCTACCTTCCAATGGAGCACATGAGGCTGTTGCATATACCTTGATAAAATAGGCATAGAATAAAAAAAATTCAGGCCTTGAATGTGGCAAGTATAGCAAGCTTCCGATCAACTGGCGATAAATAGTGGAATCCATGGGTGAAGTGGATTTTCCCTCTTCAAGACTGATTCCTGAGAGGAAAGGAAATGGTGCAGCCTTCAAATCAGACACGGTAAACTTAATTAATAGGTATGAAATATATTTTTAATGATTTACCATTATCCCATCAAAGTCTTGGGTGATTTCAAGCTCGATAAATTGTCTCAGCAGGTCCAAATCACTCATTTCAAAAGCATCATGAAGAGCAGTTTTTACAAAGGAAATCCAAGCAAGTGTGATTCCTGTTATCAAAATATCATCCACATACAATACTATGACCAGAATATTACCTTCATACTGCTGCAAATATACATTTGTATCATATTTTCAACTCTCGAAGTTTTGTGAAAGCAGAAAGGAATCCATTTTGGCGTACCAAGATCTTGGGGTCTGTTTCAACCCATATAATGATTTCTACAACTTACAAGCCAACATGGATCTAATGTATATACTTTTGGATGCTTCATATATATTTCTTATTTCAGGTCTCCATGGATAAAATCACTTTTGACATCCATGTGATGCACCTCCTAGTGCTTGGATGCGGCAATGGCCAAAACTAGCCTTATGGAATCCATCTTTGCCACCGGTGCACAGTCTCATGGTAGTCCACTCCTTAGAATTGGGAGAATCCTTTTGCAACCAGTTGTGATTTATACTTGCAGGTTGATCCATCTGTAGTAACATTTTTCTGATACCCCCACTTTCATTGAACAAGTTTCCTCCCAGGTGGAAGGGAAACTAGCTTCCAAGTTGCATTTTTTCGAAGAGAATTGAACTCTTCATCCATTGAAGCTTGCTATATTGGATCATTTCGAGAATGGTAGTAGGAATTGGGATCAGAATCAATCATCATATAACAAGTCTTAGACATCAAGGAATCATTTCAAGGAAGATAAATTCTTTCCCTTAAAAATTCATCCCGGGTTCTCCTTGGATCAGCAGGATTTCCAATGTCTAATCCAGCGAATGAGAGTGTCTTTTCCTCCCATTTTGGAAGGTGAGTGGGAACATTTGAATCTGATTCAGAAAATGATATATTTTGGTCACTGTTATTAGATATCAGATCTGAAAAATCAGAGATTACACTCCCATTTTCATCATCGTACTTAATGGCAGAACAAAAGGAATTCTCAGTAGTTTTACCTCGAATAGTTCCACCTCTTGGAGAGGCTCTTCAAAGCGAACCCTTATATCAATGAATATCTGTTTGGTTTTGATATTCAGAAGATTGTATCGTTTTGATTCATCTAGATACCCAATAAACATGCACTCAATGCTCTGTAGTTGCAAATCCTTCCGCTTGTCAAGTGGAATTCAGGCCCAAGCAGTGGACCCAAAAACTCTCAAATTTGACACATCTGGTTTATGCCCAAAGTAAGCTTCGAAAGGAGTTTTTCATTTCACGGAATAGTGATGTACCCTATTCTGAATGTATCCATGAACATTCATAGACTCATCCGAAATATTTGCAGCCAAACCTTTGGCTTCCAGCATGCAGGTAGTCGTCTCTTTGAGGATCCGGTTTTTCCTTTCCGCTACACCGTTTTGCTCGAGTGTGTAGGGAATGGAGTGCTGGATTTGGATCCCATATTTAGCACATATTTGCAGTAGATCAAACTTGATATATTCTCCTCCATTTTCATATCTGAGATACTTTATCTTCCTCCCAGAGGAATTCTCCACAGATGCCTTGAATTCAGTGAATCTTTCAAGAACCTCATATTTTTTCTCTAGGAAGAAAACCCAAGTGAATCTGGAGAAGTCATCAATAAAGGTGAGAACATACCTTGAACCACTCATGGATTTTGTAGGCATGGGTATGCTGATGTCAGAGTGGATCAGCCCCAAAATACTTGTTGCACAAATTTTCTTTCCCCAATGAAATTTGTGCTCAGGGTGTTTGCCGACAATGCAACCTTTAGAAATTTCACTAGAAGTTTTGATGGTTGGGAGTCCTTCAAACATGGAATGTTTTTGAAGTTGCTGAAAATATTTGAAGTTCAAATGTCCAAATATCTCATTCCAAAGCATACTGGCCTCATTCCCATGAGTCAGAAGAACGGTGGACTTTGCATCCGACAAAAACTTGGAAAACTCATAGGTCTTAGCATGATCGTTCGCTAGACATGTTGCTATGAGTTTCCCAGATGCAATTTATGAGATATCAACACCATTTGGGATTAAAGTAAATATCTTGGGAACTCCAGTGTGTGTCATTTGATATACAACCAACAGATTGGAGGCCAAGGAGGGTACCTACAAAACACCATAGAAGATGCAATGTTCAAGTTTTAAAGTACCTTTGCCTTTAGAAATGATCCGAGAATCATCTCCCATGTGTATGGGAATGTTGTAGTCCAGGAATGAGAAGGAATAGTTTTTGTCCACCATATGGTTTTAAACACTAGAGTTTATGAGAAGAGCTATAGGATTCGAAACAGTTGACATGAGGGCATGTCCTCTTTCTGGATAGATGTCCCAATCATGATTATCTCTCTTCCTAACACTCTTAGGAAGATTGATATTATTCTTCTCAAGGAGAAGAGTCATTTCATCAAGCTTTTTATTCATGCAAGAATGTTTAGGTTGAAATCCCTTCCCACAATAGGAACACTTGACCTTTTCTTTACCTTAGTTCCCTTTTTTCTTATTCTTCTTTGACCCGAAAGGCTCATCTTGTTGTTGAGGTTTCTCCTTTGGCTTTGGAGCATCAAATTTAGTCTTCTGGTTCTTATGCTTGTCGTTTCCATTCATAGCCTTGGGTCCCCCAGCAAAAAAAGCTCGGTCCTTGGAAGATTTGATGATCCCCATCTAGACAAGCTTGGCATGCTTATTTGTGAGAGACTCAATGAATGCATTGAGGGATGGCATTTTCCAATTTGGGATTATGAGTTTCATAGTATAGAATGTGGACACAAATACTAAATAATACAGACCAAGTTTTGAGAGCAGTTCTAGGATGAGTTGATCATCATCCTTCTCAACTCTGCACTACTTCAACTGGAGCACCAGGTGTTGTAAAGGAAAGTATCCTTTGGCTAGGGTTTAAGAGGCCATCAACATACTGGGGTTGAAAGAGAGATGCACAAAGTTCAGCAAGCATATATAAGCAAGTTTCAGAGATGAGAAAGGTCCACACCTGAATAGCTGAAGGCTGGTCCAAGCTTTCTCTTCAATCCTCTTCTTGCTCCTCTCGCTCCAAGAGACCTGCAAAACAAATTATACCTTCCTCAAACCATTATGACCACATATAAGACAATGATAATCAAACAAATATGAACTAATGATCTGAATAACATCATCATATGACCATAAACAGATATTCAATCACACATTGAACAATTATTTGGGAAGAAGAAGGACATCACATCTTTATTAATCTTGAAAACAAGTACAAGTATACCTTCTCTTCAAGTTTGGCACCTCATGAAACCTTGATCTGGTTCTGCTGCTTCTCTTCTCCAAAGAACTCAGCCTCCAAGCTCTGCAACACAAGGGGAAGACCTCCAGGGCAAAGGTGTGGGCAAAGAGAGTCCTGATTCCTCCAGCATAACAATGTAGAAATTCAAGTCCCCTCTCATGGACCTCCTTACCTCTATTTATATGCTAAAGAAGAGTTAGGGGCGAAGACAAAGTGGTTACAACTGAAGGAGTCAGTTGCATAACTACCCAAACTAACTCAAAAGGCGTGTTTTTATGTTTTAATGTTAAGAAACACATTCACGAATATGGAGGAGGACAACCCACGAATGATCCACGAGTTTCAACAAGAGCAACCTGCGAATATATCCATTCGTGACTTGCTAAACTAGAGACTCGCGTGTCATTCGCGACTTTGCCTTAAGGAGAGTCACGTATACACAAAAAACGCATTTTAAGGGTATTTCTGGGCATTTTCATACTTTGGTGTCTTATAGAAAGTTTTAGCTGACTGAAACACCTTTCCAATGGTGTAGAGATGAGGTCAAACGGAGTTACAAAAATAAAGATATGGGTCCTCCAATATAGGTGTCTTTTCAGTGACTTTCATGAAGTGTCGTCATGGAAATGTCGACATGTGACGGGATCATGGGAAAGTGGTCACAGGCAGAGAAGTGTCATTTTGAGCTATAATAGATTCCCCCTAATGTGTGAGGTTAGAGGGGAGACGATAGCCGAAATACATTATAAAGGAAAAAGCTGAGTATGGAGAGAGTAGAGAATCCAAGATCGAAAGGCTCAAGTGAAGGTACCTGTAAGAGAGATAAATGTCAGAAAAACTGATCTCTAGGACATACACGTCCATATACAAAACATCGCCATAAAGATACAGGTGGATCCAACATATGTATAACTGATGAAACTATCATGGTCACTCAATATGCAAAAAAGGCGCCATGGCCACAAATGAACAAGGTGGAGCCATGCTCAACAATCGATCATAGCCACAAAAATACAAGGTGGATCTATGTCTCAGCAAAATGTCATATAAAGTATAACAAGGTCTTGCGCAACTCGGGCAATAGAAAAATGAGGATTCTACTGTCAACCCAAGGTCTTCAATCCAAACCGCCCAAAAAAGGTACAAATCCTAACCATGCGAATAAAGAAGTTGAAGTCGAACATGGAGGAAGCCGTTTGATTACCGATCAATAATGAAAACCGTTAACAAACACGAGGGAAACCACCATTAATGAAAATGGTCCCCAAGGTACCTAGTACATTCTAACAAGTGTGATTACAAGGACTTGAAGTTGAACACTTGAAGAATCCATCGAGTAAGAGACATTAAGGTATTCCCACTACCCAATAGCGAGGGAAATTTCCATTGATGACAACAATTCCCAAGGTACTGTCATAAAACTCTAAATCTCGTCCCCATAGCAAGATGTGTTGCAGTCGATAGGAAGAGATCCGTTGGAAGGAGGGCATTAAGGCATCCTTCATCATCCAACACGAGGTAAGTCAAAGACTAATTGGATTTGGAATTGGTACTGAATTTCACGACAAGAAACGTCGAAGACATGATGTAATGAACTGATACCAGGGAATGGCCGACACAAAAGGTCAAGGCAACTACAGAATGGCTGACAAAGGTTTAATCCTTGAACAGTGAGCACGACACAAAAGTGACTTAGGCAGCTTTTGACACAAAATAGGACCAATGAAACAAATCTACAATGTAGGAGACATTGACAGATTCCCCATATAATTGGAAAAGAGACCAACTGGAGGAGTAAGAAACTCTGAATCAGGATAAGGTCAAAATACTAGGACCCAACTGTTGATAGACTCAAAACTGGTGCTTTATTCAAGGAAACAAGACTTGCTTCCAAGATGTAAAAAGACATGGAAATAAACCTCCCCTTCCCTTCTTTCTTGTAAAGGTTTAATGAGTCCAAGAAAGCAAACTTGAGACCATCTTCATTTTTTGACAAGATCGAAGAAAAGAAAGAAGAATGCTTGATAAAGCACTAATTCGTGGATTTTACGAGCCTGAACTAGTACATGCTCGACGGTGTTTTCATAGTTTAGAGAGTCTGAAAACTCCAAAGAAGACTCCAGGGGGGTCCTTTTTCGTACAATTTAGTCTCCTGAGGCCGAAAAAGTATAAAACATACAAGAGAAGAACTCTCTTAACTTCCGAAGAAGAAAAGGCGCACCTTTTTCGTAATTAGTCAGGAAGGTCCGAAAAAGGTTAAATTACCACCTACCCAACGCTCCTTCAAAAGCAGCATATAGCCTAAGTTTTACGAGTGTGAAGGAAGGCAAGATCACTCGGAAAGATCCATTTGATTACGAGAAATGGGGCTTACAACAATAAACTCGATGCTTTGTTATTGAGGGTTTAACGAGCATGACAAAGACATAAAGTACACTCGGAATCTTTTTCATGTTTTGGTCTAGAGCACAAAAAAGAGAAAACTAAGCTCATACCGGGGTTCCTTTTCCGTAAGTTTAGTCCCTCAGGTCCGGAAAAGAGATAAACCTATGCCTGAGAATACTCTTCTCAATTCAGTAGAAAAGAGAGGGATCCTTTCTCGTATTATTCCACATGGTACAACAAAGAGATAACCTACCACCAATGTGGATTCCCATTCACATATTCTTAACGAGCCTGAATGGACAAGTTTACTCGACAGTCAAGTCTATTTTGAGGAGTCAGAATTGGGCCTAAAGAAACTCAAAATATTTCCCATGAAGTTTTAACGAGTCCGGAAAAGTCAACTCGCGGCCTCCTTACTGTATTTAACGAGCTCGAAGGAGAGCAGAAAGAATGCTCTAAATGCGAGGAGATGAGTGTCATAGGCAGGCGAAACAAGTTCCAAGTGCAAGGAACGAACCTATGCATAATGCAAGGAAAGTGAGCAAGATAAGGACACTCAGGGAACGTCTCCTCAAGGTAAAGGGTGTCAAGTTGCAAAGGCAAAATGATACAAGGCTTAGCGATGATGAGAACAAAAATGGGGGCTTATACAACGAGCTAAAAGCGTGGAAGCCGGCATCAGGCTCATAAGCGCGAGCAGGGTACATGCAAATGCAATTACGACTTGAAAAACAAGGTGAGGCCAGTAAACAGTTGTGAATCCAACTAAAAATCCCGTCTTCAAGAAACAACAACATCAGAATCATATTCAGAAGAAACGATCCGATGTGGGTCACTTTGGAAGAAACACACGTGACTTTGCTATCTTCTATAAAAGGTAAAGTCAAGGTAGAATCAACCGAAGGAGATTCTATAGGACCAAGGCTCGAGGGTTTATAATCAATAAGATCAACCTCAGAAGGAGAGCAAAAATCAACAAGGGATGTAGAGTCTATAGGAACAAACTCAATATCACAAGAGTTGAAAAATTCATAAGAAAAATCAAACTCATGAGGATCACTGACTTGCTATTTGAAGGAAGAGTCAAAAGACTCAACAAGACCAATATAAGAAGAAAGGTCAGACTTACTAGGCAAATCAGGGTTATACTTAGTCACAACTGAACCAACATCCAAAAGAAGGTCAGACTGTATCAAAGACTCTAGGAAGACTTCATCCGAAGGAAGGAGATCATCCGAGATAGGACACATGTCTAAACTTTCAAATGGATTGACAGAGTGGAGAGAAGGCTCTACAGTCTGTATAGGATGACTCACCTGGTCAACTGCTGGGACCAAGTCCCAAGAAGGTAAGCATGAAAAAAGAGGCTGCTTCTCAGTAGCAATTGAACACAAAGGACAAGAGGCCACATAGTTCACCTGTGGCGGGTTAGTGTCTACAGAAACACTGGGAAACAATAAAGGAAAGACTTGGTCTCTGGTTGGGTCAGGAGAAGGATCAAGAAAATCCAACTGATCGACAGTGACAATTTATTCGCCATGATTAAAGTACATCACACGAAAGAATGTTGACACCACAGCTTGCATGGCATAGACATAATCACGTCCAAGGAGCATATTAAAGTCCAAGGGGTCTTCTATCACCATGAAGTCAACTAAGATGGTCTTCCCACCCAAAGTAGCAGGTGTTTGAGCAAGAATCCCCAAGGCTATACAAGTTCTTCTATCAAATGCCAGTAACTGACTAGCAGTCGACACAAGGCTGGGAGATCCCATGCCTTGCCAAGCACGAGCAAAAAAAATACTAACTGAGGCTCCTTCATCAACAATACAACGAGCAATCGTATATGGTTCAACTTTGACCTTTATCTGGAAAGGTGCATTAGAAGGAAGGCGCGGCTCAACTAGGCTATCCCAATCAAAGGAAGCAATCCGAGAGCTTGGTGGGGGTTGATCCGAAACAAGTTCAGTGCCCCCTTGTTCAGTAAGTTCTGAACTGGTAGTGAAGAAAATGTGACTAGTGGACACTTCACTCTCCAAAGGAAGAGTGGGATTGATCGATACTGGAATCGATTCAACCGCTTCATGAAAGTCACTCTCCGAAGACATTGATTCAATCACAAAAGGATCACTCTTCGAAAGAAGAGTGGGATCGACCAAATCTGAGATTGGTTTGACCACTTGATCAACGAAAGGCTGAGTAGGATGTTGAGAAACCATAGGGTGTTCAGAAGAACAAAATCCATGAGTCTTGGACCATACTCTTCACACCTCTGGGATAGCAGGGCATAAGTGAGTAAGATGATCTCCCTGGCATAGCACACAAGGGAACTTAAGATGATGCTTCGAATGACCAGTTTTCTCAACGGTGTCAACATGACTAGCAGTGGCTGACTGTTTTCTCTCAACATGACCCGCAGAGGATGAGATTTTTCCCCCATCCTAAACTACAGAGGCTGGGTGACTAGATCCAACCTCACTAAGAGAGGCTGGTTGTTGAGAGACATCAGAATTTTCAAAAACGGGATGACCATGAATCCAAAATCTTCACACCTCTGCGATAGAAGGGAATTTATAAGTAAGGTGGTCTCCCTCACAAAGCTTACAAGTAAACTTGGGCTTGTGTTTTGAACGGGTAGTATTTTCAACAGTGTCAACATGAATCACAGTGGTTGATGGATTGTCTTCAGCATGAACCACAGAGGCTGAGAGATTTCCCTCAGCGTGACTTGCAGAGGCCAAGAGACTGGGTCCAACATGACTTACAGAGGTTGGACGGGCACCATCAACATGAACAACAGAGGCTAAATGGTTAGGATCAACATGCTTTGCAGCAGTTGAGTGTGTGCCCCAGCATGAACAACAGAGGCTGGGTGATGAGGTTCAACTTTACTTGCAGAGGTTGAACGGGTGCCCCCTTGCTTATGTGCCTTCTTCCTATTCCTTCTTCTTTTACTCCTTTTAGACTGTCGGTTACTAGTATCAATACTTTCACCGCATGAGGTAGAAGGAGGAGGAGAATCAACTACAGGTAAAGGGGAAGCAGTGTTTTGATGCCCTTGATATAAGGAGCTTACTTGAGAAGCATCCGGAGCATTCAAGACAGTTGGAGTGGAAAACAACCACATCGGTAGCCCTAGGGTGAATCCAGGAAGATTCAAGGTGGCCATCAAGGGAACACCAACATTCCCTGTAAGAGGAATAGGACAAGGAGTTCCCATCATGGGGATCTCTTGGCTGGTGTTCAAAGGGGTGTTAGCCATAGTTTCAAACTAGGAGACCAAGTCCGAGGTTGATAGGCAACCAAAATTACAAAGCACACAACTAAAGGCACACTAAGTACAGACAAACCACACAGCACTCACTAAAAATTCCTAAAGCCAAACAGACAAACAGGTATAAGATATACTTTCCAAAAGAAAGCTGATAGACAGTTACTTGGTGTCCCTGTAGATGTTCTTAGGCACAAGCGGAGGAATCACCCACCGCCCTCCCACACTTTCTACCGGGGTTACCTTCCAAGTCCGTCCAAGGTCAACCAGAAATAACCTTCCGGTGTACCCGTGTATGAACCCTAGATGTCAAAGAGACTAAAGGCTACCTTAACTATATTGACAGTCTGGGGGGACAGTCGTCAGCCGAACTCGTAAGCATGGGTAGGGTAGCTGAGCCTGAAACTCTGTCTAGGACAGAATCCCCAGATGTGTAAAAGTCCTGAGTTACATTTTGACAAGGATTTGCAGGGTTATCTCCTCTGTCCAAGCCTCCACGCGGCCTAGTGCTTAACTCCCATTTGAGAGGAGCTTCCCAGATACAATCAAAGTAGAAAAGGATTTACCTAGTGATAGGCCAACTACGTCTGAAATTTTAAAACTTGTGGAGAGTTTAAAACTCCCTACCCCACAAGTCTAGCCTAAGCTAGTTGGTGTATGACCCTATAAAATAAAACTTACTAGTAAATTTTAAATTATATCATTTATTTTAAGGGTTGTTTTTAGTCAGAGGGTAAATGGCATGAAACTTATGTGGTGTTTTGAATCAAATCTGAAACAAAATGACTAAGCAAAGAGATATGAAATGCAAAAAGCAAAAACTATTCTCTTTATATTTTCAAATAGAAACTTGAAAGCCACAAAAGATCAAATCTTTTTATATTTTTTCAAAAACAATGGTATGCTATGCAATCTAGACTAAAAACCTAATCTACATGCATATAAAGCCAACATGTGTTTTTGTATTTTTCTTTTATAAATGAAAAAGAAAAACAGCCTATCAACTAATGCAAACAAGTACTGTAAGCAAAGAAAATAGACAACTACTCTACACCCCACAAACAAACCCTAGGTTTCCCTAAAGTTAGATATCAACCTCTCTTGAAAAGAAGGCTTACAAAAGTAAACAAGCCAACAACTTTGGAATGAAAAGACTGAGCAATAAGACTGACATAAACAAAGGTCAAGAAGTCCCAAGTATCAATATAAACCTACAAACAAAGGCTACTTAGTACCTTGTCTAACAAGGTCAAACCAAAGGAGGAGGTAGGGGGAAAAGCAGGTGAAAATGAGTATGAGTTCTTTTTAATTTTCTTTTATAAATGCAAAAGAAAAACTACCTACAAAGCAAAGTATACAGATAATAAGAACAAAGAAAAAGGAATTTTGCTATACAACCCCCAAACAGACTCTAGAATGAACTAAAGTCAGCATAAACTCTACTTGGAAGGAAGGCTTGCAAAAGAAACAAGTCAACTACTTTGGCACGGTGAAGCTAACCATCACAACAAGAAGGAAACCAACACCAACAAGCTTATGAAATCAAACAAAGAGGCTGACCAGAAACATAAGCCAAAAAACCATACCAAGCAAAGGAGGCAGGGGGAAAGAGCAAAGAACAAACCCTAATGCTATAAAAAGGGGTTACCACAAAGATAAAGAACAACCAAAAAGGATGACACTAAACTCCCTAGAGTCATGCACCTGCAGAATACCCTAAAAGACCTACCATGTACCTGAAATGCACTATACTTTGAGTGAACTTGGATCTAATAAACTATATAAAAGCAACAAACTGAAGCAAACAGGATGACAGAACCAACAAACAACCAATAAAGGAAGGCTAGGAACCCTAGCTTGGGTGTATACAATGGAAAAACCACTGTAGAATTATTAAAGGCAAGTGATAACCAGCCACTGTCAGAAGACAAACTGGAAAAACAGAGCCCAAGACCCTGATCATTGATATGGACAGAGACACTTGAACCGACAACCCAAAAAGGCCCTTCACTTCAGCAGGCAAGAAAAAAATAATCCAAGCAAAAGAGACTCAAAGGCTTTCGAAAAATCAGGAAGGGTGATCACCAAAGGTCTTCAGACAAGCTACACAGCATTCACAAGTAGAATCCACTCACAAACAGGGATTACCCGAAGAAAGGAACAAGCAAACCTTGACTTAAAAAATCCCAACTTCCAAGAGAATTCGTGACTGTTAATAAGGTAAACTCCCAAATGACTCGCGACTTTTCAGTAGAACAACCCACGAATGCAAACTTGTATTCACGACTATTCAAAAGAACAACCCGTGAATAGGTGTAAAAATCTCAAAAAAGGTCAGAAAACTGCCTTAGGAAGGCAGGGGAGGTGTGTAATCAGACTCATAAGGTGTTCCTAAGTGGCAAGAAGGACTTGAAACAATGCAAAAAGATGAAATAAATCAAGAGAAAAACCCCAAACAGACAAGGCTATCCCCAGCGGAGTCGCCAGTTCTGTTGTAAAGGAAAGTATCCTATGGCTAGGGTTTAAGAGGCCATCAACATACTGGGGTTGAAAGAGAGATGCACAAAGTTCAGCAAGCATATATAAGCAAGTTTTAGAGATGAGAAAGCTCCACACCTAAATAACTGAAGGCTGGTCCAAGCTTTCTCTTCAATCCTCTTCTTGCTCCTCTCGCTCCAAGAGACCTGCAAAACAAATTATACCTTCCTCAAACCATTATGACCACATATAAGACAATGATGATCAAACAAATATGAACTAATGATCTGAATAACATCATCATATGACCATAAACAGAGATTCAATCACACATTGAACAATGATTTGGGAAGAAGAAGGACATCACATCTTTATTAATCTTGAAAACAAGTACAAGTATACCTTCTCTTCAACTTTGGCACCTCACAAAACCTTGATCTGGTTCTGCTGCTTCTCTTCTCCAAAGAACTCAGCCTCCAAGCTCTACAACACAAGGGGAAGACCTCCAGGGAAAAGGTGTGGGCAAAGAGAGTCCCGATTCCTCTAGCATAACAATGCAGAAATTCAAGTCCCCTCTCATGGACCTCCCTACCTCTATTTATATGCTAAAGAAGAGTTAGGGGCGAAGACAAAGTGGTTACAACTGAAGGAGTCAGTTGCATAACTACCCAAACTAACTCAAAAGGTGTGTTTTTATGTTTTAATGTTAAGAAACACATTCGTGACTATGGAGGAGGACAACCCATGAATGATCCGCGAGTTTCAACAAGAGCAACCCGCGAATATATCCATTCGCGACTTGCTAAACTAGAGACTCGCGTGTCATTCCTGACTTTGCCTTAAGGAGAGTCGCGTATACACAAAAAATGCATTTTAAGGGTATTTATAGGAATTTTCAGACTTTGTTGTCTTCTAGAAAGTTTTAGCTAACTGAAACACCTTTCTAACGATGTAGAGAAAAGGTCAAACGGAGTTACAGAACTCAAGATATGGGTCCTCCAAGATAGGTGTCTTTTCAGTGACTTTCATGAAGTGTCATCATGGAAATGTCGACATGCGACGGGATCATGGGAAAGTGGTCATAGGAAGAGAAGTGTCATTTTGAGCTATAACACCAGGTGCTTGAATTCAGTGAAGAATTCATTCATGGTTTTGTAGTTTCCTGTATTTAAGGAAATCAACTCATTCTCTAGTTGACAGATCATCTTGATTATCAAACAAGCAAGCAATTTTATCCAAAATCTCCTTCGAATTCTTCAATCCCATGATGTGGAAGAGAAGATCTCTAGAAATAGACAAACACAAGAAACCATAAGCTTTATCTAGCTTATTCCAGTACTTTTCCTTATTAGTAACATGTGTTGGCTCTACTTCTGTGTCCATTATGACTCTATAGAGTCCTTTGGAGTGAAGCTGAATCTCCATGTCCTCCTCCCATTGGCATTAATTGAAGGGAGAAAGAGGATTCATAGCAGAAGCCATGAAGCTGATGTAGAAAATGTAGCGAAAGACCTGTAAAAACCTGCAAAAACACAAAAAGGGAACTGTAAGGTCGAATAGCCTGCACTTTTCAAGTTTTCATCACACCTAGCTTAATTGATCAAGCAATATTGATCAATAATTCCTTTTCTTAGGATTTCTATGGTAAACTTTTGGATTCTAGTGCAGCGCTGGAACTTTTGAGCTTTTTTTTGCTAAAATTGCATGCTAGATCCATCAAGAATCTTGTTGGAGAAGAAGATCCTTGTCCCACCGTGGATCTGATACCATATGAAAATTCAGTCATAGTAATCTTGGGACTAAAGCACAGTCTTACAGAAGATTCAAGACAATTTACACACAAAATGATATAGCAGTGCTGCAATTAGAGATGCAACTGTATATTATCAATAATCAATTAGAAGTAGTGATACAATGTCATACACTTGCATGAATATCAAGAAAAATCAAATCCCAAGGAGGCCATTCGAATTGCACACATGAGAGTGGCTTAGCTGTCAGTTAGCCACACCAAACACAACAGTTACCCACTAATCGCAACCATAATTGAATCTAATTGAGCCCTAATAGAATCAGAGGAAGTAATCACTAATTCTAACTAAATAGAACTCAACTACATGTCAATCAGTAGATGGGGTGCATATCTAACTCAAGTCAACTCTGATGAAGTGAACTGAACTGAACTGAGTCACCTGAAGTTGTTGGAGGCACCTTAAATCACTCCAGTTAACTCAATTCATCCCAAAATAGAAAAATAGATGAGGAAGGCACATTTCCAATTCATTTTAACTGATTGTTAGGTGAAACAACATTCAGTTAACTGATTGGGGATTTTATGACAAGCATATCACCCCAGATTTTCTCTCTGATTGAAGAAGGAATCCTAGTTAGACTCCTTGATTGAAGGAGAAGAATTAGTTGTCCTCCCTAATTGAAGGAGTGTGTTGGTGCTGATGATGATGTCAAGGAGTGTTCTAGTGTGCTGATGTTGATGTCAGTAATTTGTGTCAATTACATAGGATAAGTGGATAATTAGGCCAAATCGACCAAATACAGATGTGTGGGTTGGATAATTACTCCAACAAAAAGAGATATAAATTTTACAATTGATTTGGTACCAGGGGAAGTACCAGCATCAAAGGATCTTTATTAGATGAATATAGTAGAGCTTATTGAATTAAAATAAAAAATACAATAATTAATCGATAAAAAATACATTTGACCTAGTGTTTCCCCTTGGGGAGCACTGGTTTTGTTTGTAAAGAAAAAAATGGCACTTTACAGTTGTGTATAGATTGTAGAAAACTAAACAAAATGACAATTAAAAATTGATATCCTCTACCTCATTTTAACGATCTATTTGATCAGTTTCAAGGGGAAACAATCTTTTCAAAAATAGACTTGAGATCAAAATACCATCAAGTAAATATCAAGGATGAGGATATCTTTAAGACTACTTTTAGAACCAAATACTGTCATTATGAGTTTTTTGTAATTCCCTTTGGGTTAAAAAATTCCCCAACAAATTTTATGTGTTTAATGAATAATATATTAAGTAAATACTTAGATAAATTTGTAGTCGTATTTATCGACGACATATTAATCTATTCTAAAAATAAACAAGAGCACGAAGAACACTTAAAAATTATCCTACAAGTGTTAAGGGAACAATAATTATTTAGGGGAGGAAATTGAGACCTTAATCACTAAATTCAACATCTAAATTTTGAGGGTCATGAAAATATCCTTGAAGCACCACATATGACCCTTTTTTGGGATGTGTCATATTTAAGAGAGGATATGGGATCCATTATAAGGGTTTTATAACTAAGCATGGGTTGTAAGTTTTTGGACAAGTCTAGGGAAGGAAATTCATCCCTTAAACCACAAAGCAAGGTTGTAGATATATAGGCCCAAGAGAACCACCTTGAACCACAACACATGATCTCCAAATGGTATCCTTGGATCCAAGTGAGGATATGGTTAATGTTGAAATATTTTGAGCAATCGGATTGGCTGTCAAGAAATTAACCATGGTTTATGGAGGAAGCTTAGGAATGAGGACCATTAACTATAATCTAGGGCTCAATGTCCATGAATGACACATAAAAACACCATAAACAATTTGTTAAGGGGATATTTTACATTCAAGTGGGGATATGGGCATAATTAGGAATTGTGTAGCACTAGATATGGGTCTTAAGGATTTGTACATGATATATATAGGAAAATGAGGCATTGGGTCCTTAAGGAATCATCTATGCATACAAGTCCTAGAGAAACCCATTAAAAAAGAACAATCAACCTTTCATGGTAACTTTGGCTTCAAACTAGGGATATTGGTCCCATTAGGACTATTATAGGACTAAGTATGTGTCTCAAGTCCATGGACATGGTCAATGGAAAAATTTCCAATATTTAGGCCCTAAATAAATATTCTAAGAATATGGGACCATTAACAATGCCTCCAACCATCGCACATGACCTCCTAAGATAACCCTTCAATTTTAAGTGGGGATATGGGTGTTATTAGCGTTCCTTTAGAATTACATTGACACACTATTACTATTACATTAAAGAACTACATATTATATCTCAAGTGTAAAGAAATAAAATAGGTAACAAAAGTGCGTGTGAGCTACTAAGTGTTTTTTTTCCATTACTACATGCCCGTAATGGGAATGGTGGAAGGTGAGGCATTTAATGGAATAATCATTAGGATAAAAACTGTAGGATCATTCCTTGACTGCATGTGTGCTTATGAAAAATAATGCACACATTCTTTTGTTGGGATATTTCCCTCCATGTTTTCCTTCCCCTTTCCCATCATACTACAAAAATAAAATTACCCTGATATTTTGCAGACAGTGATGGGAACAACTAGGAAAAACAAGCTTTATCTTCATTAGCCTTTGATTGCAAAGGAGAATCAGTGAGTGGGAAACAATTTGATGTCTTCTTTTGTGTTGTAAAGTACAAATATTGTTTATGTGAACGAGAAATTGTGAAATTGGTGAAGATATTACCTCTTAAACTATTATCATAGAAGTGAAATTGTGAAATTCTCATACAAGTAAATTGGTGAAGAAAAATCATTGTAGTTGAATAAGAGTATATGCAAATGGTGAAGAAAACTAATCTCTTGAACTATGTATTTAGAAGAGAAAGTGTAAAATTGGTGAAGAAATGGTCTCTTTAACTATTATCATAGAAATGGAATTCTGAAATTCTTATATAAGCAAATTTTTGTAATTGGAATAAAATCTTTCTCACATTCACCAGCTCAAAGCCAAATGTTGTGTATTTGAATGAGAATGTATGAAATCGGTGAATAAATTAGTCTCTTGAACTTTGTATTTGGAAGAGAATTTCACAATTTGGTGAAGAAATGGCCTCTTGGACTATTCTCATAGAAGTGAAGTTGTGAAATTCATTTAAGTAATATTTTGTAATTGGAATAAAATCCTTCTCACATTCTCTATCTCAAAGCCAAATGATGTGTATTTGAATGAGAGTGTATGAAATTGGTGAAGATATATAGTATCGTGAAGTTTGTATTTGGAAGAGAATTTCACAAGTTGGTGAAGAAATGGCCTCTTGAACTACTCTCATAGAAGTGAAATTATGAAATTCTAATATAAGTATTTTTTTGTAATTGGAATAAAATCATTCTCACATTCACTAGTTCCAAGCCATCTATTGTGTATTTAAATGAGAATGTGTGAAATTGGTGAAGAAATATACTCCCTTGAACTATTTAATTGGATAAGAATTTATGAAATTGGCTCATTGTAATTTGTAGTGGGAATTTCTCCCCTACTACGTGCAAAAGCACCAACCTTAGCTCGTCTAGAGCATAAGGAAGAGTTCAATGATCATAAAAAGAAAAGAGACAAAAATAGCAAATATTTTTAGATTTTTTTCAAATATATAGAACTAAATAATGCATAACAAGAACAAAAAATACCTTTTCTGAAAGTGGGCCACTATAGCCGTTCTTGGAAGTGGTTCTACAACTCCACGATTCGGGTCTCCAGTCTCTTCCACGAAAATTTGTGAGACGAGGGAATGGATCCAAATGGGTATGGAATCAAATCAACGTACATCATGGGGAATGGTGTGGTAGAATACAGGAATAGCAGAAAAAAGTGTATGGTGTGACTGCAAGCAAATGGAAAAAAGTGACCAAAAGTGTGTTTCTGGAATGGCCAAAAAGTGTTTTGGGGGAGTCCTTCACAATGTATTTTTAGGATGGTCCAAGGATTTTTACTCACCTCAACCCACAGAGATTTGACACCATTTGTCACCATTGAGTTCCCGAGACATTCTCGGCACCTCAGAGGCGAACCCCCACAGCACGGTTCAGTTGACACCACCCGTCATCGACGCAGACCATCCTCACTTGATACCACTTATCATAGATCTCGAGCCTTGTCACTCGACTCCACTCGTCAGCGGCATAGGACTCAGTCACCAGATATTGACTCCCCTTATTTTACCTTTGATTCTGAGCCAGAATCTGAGAACCCCATTTACACTGCCCCTACTGGCCCCATGGCTGGCATGACTCCCACTCCCATCTTGGTCGGAACCATTGGTGGCACATCCACCACTACACCAGTTACCACACCTACTTTGGGTATGCCCTCTACGGGGCCCCCGTCTACCGTTCCCCTCACGACACCTATTCCCGCAGCAGGAATACCCATCCCCACTCCATCAGTGACTCATACTACCCATGGTGGTGCGGGACCGTCCTATACCACCTTAGTTCCCCCACTGGGGGGTAACCTCCCTCACATTACCCCTCCACTTGGGTGCATCGGCCCCAACTTAGTCCAAACCACTACCGTGTCACATCCTTCTTCCAGTTTTCCATTCATGGCTAGCCTAAACCTACCTGACCTAGCCAGATTGACCAACGACCCTATCAGACATGACCCAGCGTGGCCTCACATGCCCACCAAGCTCCCCTCTGACATCCCTAAGTTCGATGGCAAGGTAGGTGAGGACCCACAAAACCACATTATGTCTTTCCATCTATGGTGTTCCTCCAAATCCATAGTGGACGACTCCATTCGCCTCTGTCTATTACAGCGCACCTTCACTGGCTCTGCGGCCAAGTGGTATATCGAGCTACCCCATGGAACCCATGCCACCTTTGCTTCCCTGGCCTCGACCTTCCTGCAGTTCTTCCAGTTACCCATCCGCTATGATGCAGGCGTTGAGATCCTCCTATCATGCAGACAAAGCACGACTACCCACATCACGGACCACATTCATGAGTGGCGTCGACGCCGTAGCTTATGCAAGAACAAATTAGACGACCAGATCTTCCTCGATTGGTTCCTCAAATCCCTTCTTCCTATCATTGCTAAGGATGTGGCATCCGAAAGACCCCAGTCTGAAGAAGAGGACATCCTTAAGGCCCAGCAATTCGACCTCATTTACGCCCAGTCAGGTTATCTCTATACCATCATACCTGACGTCCCTCGCGGCGAGTCCTCCCAGCACGATGCGCCGGGGGCATCCCACGCTACCGACGGCATCATTGGCCGTATCTCTTCGCATCCTCAACCATTTTCCATAGCACGTCCTACCCCTGGCCCTGACCTCTCGTGGGCTACCTCATAGCCTGGAGCCACCAACTCGTATGCTCCCATGACACATCACCACCATACCCATGGACCCTCATGTCCACCTCAGTGTTTTGGTCATGCGACTCCAGCTTACGCCCCCCCAGTCACACGTCAGCCCTACTACCACCAGCAGGCTGCACCAGCCCCTGCGCCTTCACCAGCCCAACCCACCTATTACCCGCCACAGGAAGCCCCTGCGGCAAACCCACAACCTGCTCCGCAGCCCTACCAGCAACCCCCTCAAGCCACTGCACCTGCGCAGCTTCCACCTACATATCATCCACCACAGCTTGCTTAAAAATCCTGTGCCACCTCAGAATCCACCCACTGCCCAAGGGCAAGTTTACGCCCAACAAAACCCATAGCCAAACCAGAACAACCAACGCAACCAGGGCCAACAAAACCGTGGCAGGGGCCGAAATCGTGGGAACAACCAACCTACCGAGCAAGCTGGTCAACCCCCTAATCCCCCCGCTAATAATAACATGGCCCTTGCTAACCAAAACCCTGATCGCCCGCCCAAGCAGGCTAAAAACCCCAATTTGCGAACAAACTATCCTTGTTCTATTTGCGAGGTCTATGGCCACTACACACATTTTTGTCCACACATGGAGCGAGTTTGGCAACTTTGGGCTGCTAATGCACAACGCCAAGGGCATGCGGCTCCTCAAGCACCACCCAACCCCCCACAACCTCAGCAGCCACCTTTGGTGCTGCAAAACCCCTTACCAAACCAAGGCGTAGTAAACACTGAACCGTTGGCTCCCCCTCAAGCCAACACGCCAAACCAACAACAAATCACTTACGCTGCTCCTGATCAACCCATGTTTGAATCAGGTACCCACCACTTGTTGATGATGTCCTCCGATGAGGTGAACCTCCAGACTCGACGGAACCAATATGGCTCCACCCCTGAAGCCCCTCCCACCGATAAACCCACTAACGCTCATCCCACTGATCAGGCGTTATGCATACCTCCACCTCCACTAGATGGCGCTCCCAAAGCACCTCGTTTCCCACTTCGCCGTATCAACAATAACCCCAACGCGCGGGCTGCGTCAAACTACAACATTGTCAATGACTTAGCCCAATCCCCCGCAGCCATGTCTGCATTAGAAGTCTTAAAAAAATTCCCTTCGCAGCGCAAGAATTTACTCTCAGCCATTGGGGCTATCGATCCAAATGATTTGAGTTTAATGGCATTCGATTTGGCCCAATCCGAACCCCACCTTCCTTCCACTTTAGCATTCCAAGTTTCTGTTTCCATTCGGAATTTTGTCGTCCATTGATGGATTATTGATGAAGGTGCCTCTACATGTGTCATGCCCATCTCCATCTGGAAAAAAATGGGATCCCCCCCTCTCCAGCAGTCCTCTACTGCGTTGTGAGCCTACGACGGCCGTTCGGCTCAACCACAAGGCCTATTAGCTAACGTTCCCGTCCAGCTGGCGGGTAAAACCATCCTCATAAACATCGAGGTTATTAATGCACCGCTTGATTATAACCTTTTACTCGGCCGCAGCTACATGTATGCCATGCGGGCGGTTGCTTCTACCGTTTTTCGCACCCTGATGTTCCCCCATGAGGGACGCGTGGTCAAGGTTGACCAACTCACCTACCATGATCCCAATGCCCCCGCGGCACCCGAAAATGTTCTCCCCATGATTGAACAACCTGTTTCGGGTGCCATCACCTCATTTGTTTCCTCTATGGGGCCCGGAGTTTACTCAGACGCGCCAATGACCTCGACCTTCCAATCTATTCCACCCCCGTCGCCCGACACTGACGTGTCTG